>JANIJG010020905.1:0-72322 GCA_024611175.1 Megaceryle torquata
CCTCTCTCATACACGCACACACAGAAAGCTACCACACACAAATAATTTGACAGTTCTCTCAGTAATGTTACGTGACTTGTATTGTTCCATAAATCAAGATCTTCTTAAACCACACTGCCAAACTGGTCCACAAGATTATTCATGCAATGAAAAATCAAGGCTATAAAGAAGACAGATACAACAGCTCACTCAGTAAGTGCTTGGCCAGCTGGCTGCTGGGCACAGGCTGAGCATTCTCATGTGTTCCTAACTCCTCTTCCTAGAGGCAAGAGCTTGAAGACTTGAAGTCTGAAACACTATTTTTTACATTCTTCTCTGTAAATTACAATTACATAAACAACAGAAATGTGTTTATTTTTCATTTCTTCCATGGATACATTAAAAAAGTAGTCCTGTAGTTTAGCTGTGTCCTGCACCCCATTCACGTCTCTCTGTATCTCAAGGATATTTGAGCGCAGCTGATGTATGCACACATCCAAATTTCTTCTCACCTAAGTCAGTGCCAGTATAAAATGGGGTTTGCCTCAGCACTAGCTTAAGGCCAGGTATCCTGAGCTATTCTGCTTAAATCATTTACTTTATTGTGGCATGCCTATTAGTTTCAAGAAGAAAACAACAAAACAATACTGTATCACATAATGCAATTGGTCTAGAGGACAACTTATGCTCACCTGCATGCTTGGGGAAAGACAAAAAAAAGCAAACAAGTCAAACATGCCTACGGCCTTTCTACAATTTCTCAGGAGGTCAATATGCTTTTGAGTACATGCAGGCACCTGCCCTGCTCAAACCAGCACAAAGCAACGCTAGGGATGAGTCTCCAAACCCCACTGATTATAAA
Organism: Megaceryle torquata; assembly: GCA_024611175.1. Lineage (NCBI taxonomy): Eukaryota > Metazoa > Chordata > Aves > Coraciiformes > Cerylidae > Megaceryle > Megaceryle torquata. Next base: position 842 of record JANIJG010020905.1, read on the forward strand.
ATTTTTAATCCAGCTGTAGGAGCTCAGGAAGGAATTGCAGCAGTCCTGGAAGCAGCACAACCCAGAGCAAAGTCTCTCGCCCAGGTCACTTCTGCGACTGTAGTCGTGCAGCTGTGGAGCAGGGGCTGAGCTGCTTCCCTTACCTCCCTGCCTTGGCCCCAGCACAGCCGACTGGGAGAGCGCATCTCATGTGGCACTCAGCCCACTGGCTCACACTTTTCTTCTCCCTTCCCAAGATTCAGCTGTAACCCCCTCCCCGCACTCACAAATAAAAAGTGGTGGAAGCCAGCCTGATTATTAACCTAAAAGCAATAGCTTTTGATGGAGTGAATGGGACAAGAAGTCATACCGGTAGAAAGCAAGAAATGCAAGTAGGCCAAAGCCTCAAGCACAGGACATGAGAAAGCAACAGTGGTCAGAAAGACAGGCTCACCAGCTGCGATGTGATACAACATGAAAGGAGGAAAAAAGGAGATCATTCCACCTCTTCCTTTTAACATGTCACCTCCAACCTCCTTCCCCGTGTTCCTTCACCAGCACAGGACAGCTACCAAAAGAAAGGTTTCTTTACTAGCAGAAGCCTTAGAGGGATCGTCAGAAGACCTAGGGAGAACGTGGAGCATTCGAAGTTTCTTTGCCTGAAGTCTAATTTCCACTCAGCAACAGGAATCAGTGCTGCCTAATGAGTCTGTTTACACAGGTCCCTCTGTTCTTCACAGATCGGTCAGGTAACGCTTGGACCACGTGAAGCACAGCAAGTGTATTGGGAACACGGAGCATCCTGGTGATCCTTCAGTGGACAAGCAGGCTTTTAGCCTTGAACTAACACATGTTTTGGATTCAAGACATAGCAGCAGCTCTCCTGGATTAGAATTTCTGAGTCCTGTCATTTTAACTGAGGTGCCTCTACTAAGAAAGCATTAGAAGTAGTTATCACTAGCATTTATCTTCAGACAGAATGAACAGTACCCTCTGAATCTGCCTTGTTAATCCTCTACCCAAGCCTATTAATCCTTCACCATTCCCTCCCTTATTTCTCAGTCATGCAAGGCAGTTCTTTCTCTGCTGCTCCTTTTTTCCCCATAGTAAAACAAAATGAAAAAAAAAAAAAAAGTTCTAAGGGTTTTAGACCAGCAGACTAAGAAAATAAGCAAATTTCTTTTTTCCTATAACAGGTTCCAAAACCAAAGCAGGCAGATTTGCAGATCCATTTCTGTGACCACAAGCTGATGAAAAGAGCAGGGTTTCTCAGAACACGCCTACCTATTACTGTTAGTATATAGTTACACAAATGGCTCCATAATTAATAAAAGTATTCAAATAGTTAAACTGAGTTACTGTTATTCATCTCTTTACTTTCATTCTCTTTTTTTCTTTTTGTGTTTAGACAACCTCTGCAGTCTCTAAGAGCCAAAGTAGCACCCTGGTTCCCCTGGAATCCAATCATCCCATTCCTCCAGCTGCAGCATGAGTCATTATTGTGCAGCATGACATTCCCTTTATAAAGTACTGGTTCCCAAACCACCATCCTCAGAAAGCTGGCCGGCTACAAGCTGCTGGCACAGGTCCTTGCTTCCAACTGCTGCGTGGCTTTAAAGACAACCAAGGTGCATTAAACACTGTCCCGATACACATTTCCCTTGTAAGCTGCTACTTTAGCTTCCGCAAGGCAACTATGTTCTTCAGTAGGTCTCTCAAAATAACTTCTCTTCTGAGACACAATCTACGCGAAGAAAAAAAGGGGAAAACAAACAAACAAACAAACAAACCAAAAAACCCACGGCGGGAGTCTTGCTCTAGATAATGTGTCAGCTCTCCTTGGAAATCTCCCTGGTCCAGCTTGTCTGGAAACCAGACCAAGTCCAGGAATTACCTCCAGCTCTACCATATGGAGATAGATGTAAGACACCAGGCCAATTGCCTGTTTTATTTAAACATGTGTTTCTTTTACCAGCAACATTAACATTGCCTTGTTCCTGTTTATACTTAAGGAAAGGAGAAAATAAACTAAGTAACTTTTCTGCTCTCATTTCGGTTTGCTCTTTTAAGAGTGCCCTGTTCCTGTCAAAGTGAGTTAAGCTAAACAGAAACAAGGCGGTTTTGTTCCGGAGTACGTGTCCACACCAGGAGTTATTTGGGAACTGCTCCTAACTGTTCAAATGCATACACCCCCACTCACCCCCCCACCCCCTTAATCCTTTTTAAGCTTCACACCTAAGAAGGCCCTTTGGATGGGTAATTGGTTCTTTAGGTAATAAACCGTAATTTACCAGTGGCAGCAAAGCACACACCACCACCGCACTGATTCTACCATTTTGGTCAGGCACCTATTTTAGGGGCTTAAGAGAAAAGTTACTAAGTGTTTGCACATTGACAACCGCATCATGACAAGAGCAATAGATACTGCAGCTCAGAGCATCTTGAAAGAAAGCCTGGATTCCCGGCGCTCATCCACATGTGACGCACTGGGAAATCATCTCATAAATTCAATACAACCGTCAGAGGGAACTTGCATTAAGTCCAGGTTCAGCAGAGCCATGATCCAACATGCCGTCTGCAATGAACATACTGGAGAAAACGTAACACTTTCGGTTCCCAAACACGGTTTCCTCCTGCAAGCCGCTCTGAAATCGCACAGAAAATCTAAGCTGATCACCTCCCAGTAATAACAGCACCAGTACTTGACAACTAGCACGTATGTTAGTACTGCAGTAAACGTAAATGTCCTGTAACACTGCAGGGGTAGCTCACAGTGCTGAATCCTTAGTGGCTTGCAGAGTGCAAGTTCTTATTTCTCTATTTCAAACCTATTAGAAAGTCCGTTCTGTACACGGCTTTTAAGTGAATCAGAAAGGCACCTCTCTGCACACAGGATAAACCAGAGGTGTACCTAGCCAGGTTTGACCCATGCTCTTTTCAACAGGGACAGCATTTAAACTGTTGAGGTGAATGATGAAGTAGTAGTAGTAAACTTACTTTCCAGTGATAAATTGGCTTCTGGATGGTGTGCACATAGGCTGAACATAATAGTTCTCCAGTTTAACACCTTCAGCAGCTAGCTTGTCCAGAGTGGGCGTCCTGATCTCCGAGCCGTGGTACCCTACGTCTCTGAATCCCTGATCGTCAGCCAGGATGAAGATGATGTGAGGCTGCGAGCTGGGGGTGCCGGCCCCCGGCTCCTCTCCCAGCCCGGTTCTCATCGCCTCCGTCTCTCCGGGGCCGAGTCCGAGGCTGTCCCAGGCCAGGTAGCCGTAAGTGAGGAGGCTAAGCACTGAGAGGCCGGCCAGCACCCCCACCGCCACCATTTTCCCCTTGCAGAGGCGGTGAGGCCAGCTACGCCCACCGCGGGCCATTCACCTTGGCTGGAGCGAGAGCGAGACTGAAGAAAAAAATAATAAAAAGAAAAGAAAACAAAAAACACGGGACAAACCAAAACAGCCTCTGAGGCGGGGACAGGCACCATCAGGGGTCCCGCCGGGCGGGAAAGTGAGGCGGAGCGCCGCTCATCGCTGCCACCACCAAGTTCCACAAGTTCAGCCGCTGCCGCGGGAGAGGCGGCGGAGGCCGCCCCGCCCGGTGCTGGAGCCGGTGCCGGAGCCGGTGCCGGCCGGGTGGGCAGGGCCCCGCCGGGGCTCACAGCATCCTCGGCCCGCCTCCGGCCCCGCGCCGGGGCGACGCTGCCTGCCCGTCCCGGGGCCGGTGCCCATGGCGGGGCGAGCCAGGGCGAGCCGGCGCAGCCCCGGCGCGGCCAGCGAGACGGCGCGGGACGGAGCGGGCCGGGCCGGGCCGCCTCACCCCCCGTGCCCCTCCGCGCTCACCGGCCCGCCCCCTCCGGCGCTGCCGGGCCGGGCCGGGCCGGGCCGCTCCCTCCTCTCCTCTCCCGGCCCCTCCTCTCTTCCTCTCTCCTCTCCTCTCTTCTCTTCTCGCCTGCCTGCCGGGCCCCCGGCAGCTCGCGGCGCCCGGGGGGCAGCCGGAGCCCTGCTCCCTCCTGCCCGCCCCCCTCTACAAACCCATCTCCTGCCCGCGCCTTTCCCCTCGGCCTGTCCCTTCGGCAACGTCTTTCTTTCCTCCCCTCACAGCCTCTCGTCTGTTCTCCCCTCTCTCCGCACCTCCTCCGCTTCCTCGCCCGGGCAGCAAGCCCCTCGCTGCTCCCCACATTGTGGAGGCGAAGCTCCCCCCGGGGCAGCGCCTCCTGTCATCTCCCTCCGCTGCAAAAGGCAGCCCTTCCCGCCGGCGAGTCCCACGGCTCCTTCCCAAAGCCAGAGGTGGTCGGTTTGCTCCCTCCCCGAAATACTGATTGTTTCTGAAATCGCCACAAACATCTGGAAGGTATGAGAGCACCGGATTTGTTTTCAGCCACAAACCAGTTCCATCACGCCAAACCCTCCAGTTCTGGTAAGGCTGCGGCAAACATGAGGAATGCTCCTCTTCAAAGAGCTACCATTTGTAAAAATTTGGGTTCAAGTATGAATGTGCTGCAGTTGCAAACTACGACTCTCACCCCAGTCCCGAAAGACAGTGAAGCAAGCAGAAACTCACATTCGTGCATGATTAAGCTAAACTGAAGTAAATGTGCAGGTTTGACCTGTCTAACATGAGTCACCATGACAGGAACAACTTTGACTCAAACTCGACTTTATAAAGCATTAACTCTTGAACAGCCACACGGCTGAAATCCTGCAGTTACTGCACCTCTATGCCAGCAGCCCTCAGAAGCTTCAGCTGGTCCAACACCCAGCCCCACTACTGTCTCTAACTTTTCAAGAGCTGATGGGTCTAGTACTGCCAGTTCAATATCATCTGAGAAGGTCACTCTGCTCCCCACAGCTCTGCGTACTCCCACCGCCAACAGCCTTCTGCAGCACACAAGACTGGCTTTGGATGGGGAGGGAGCAAGGGAAGCTTCCCACGGAACGCAGCACCGGAACGGAAGGGGTGGCACAGCAGTCAAATTAACGGTACCCAGAGTTCTTATTTTTCTCCCAGGTGCACCTTCCACTGGAAGCCTCAGAGAAGCTTCCATGCACTAAACGGTTAGAGCAGACACGAGAAGCAGGTTCTTAACCGATATTCTTAGGGTGCGTATTAGATGTTGAATGTTGTCTCACACATTTTAATTACCTTCAGTAACACAGTCTAATGCAAGTGTCTGGATTTTGCCAGCCTAGACGGCTGCACAAATGTAATTCAGTTCCTAACAGTACTTGCTGTCCTTATTCTGGAGAGAAAAAAATAAAGCAATGCTGTCTTGAGGGAACTTTCATTTGGGTCAAATCTAACTGATTTTGTGAAACCAAACGTGAACAGAAATGTCCCTGCTCTAAAAATTCCACCGAAAAAGAGCTATCCAGAAATAATTAAGCACTGTGCTGCAGTTTACAACGCTGCAGCAGGGAGAATGTGGAAGTAAAGGGGAATTAGTGATTTTAACGTGTTGCCTAAGGGCTTGTCCACTCTGGAAAGTGACGCTGATAAAAATACTTCTGCATTGTAAAACCTACAAAGTTTACCTCCCAAGGTAGAACACTTCCTGAAATCAGGGGAACTTTACAGCACGTTGACTCAAGCTCTTAAAAAAACCCCAACAAAACACACACACAAAAGAAAACCTGCAAAAGCTTAAACTAAGGAAACCTTTCCGTTTTCATACACTGAAACAACACTCACTTTAAAAGAGTTGTCTATTCAAATTTCTTACTCCTGCTTTTCCCTCATGTTTACAAGACCAAAAGAATGTGTACAGAACCCCCAAACTGTAACTGGTGAAACACAAATTGGATTAGTAACGCTACTTTGCCTTTAACTCATCTCCTGCAAAATCGCAAGCAAAATACATCCTTTTAACATAAGCTGTAGTGGCACCCCAGACACAGACAGACATTAGAGCATCACACTATCTGATCAGAAAGAGATCATTCACAAGTAGGTGACCAATTCCAGCTAGCGGGACTACTGAATCATCTAGAAGAGAGTTTGGAATTAAGATTGTTTGAATAGTAGGGAAAAAACCCAACCAACCATTAGGCAGATGCAACAGTGTTTTTGTCCCTAGAGAACGCAGCTCATCATTCACATCACCTTAGATTTGCCAGTGCTGCCTTATGGCAGTGCCCCATTAATCACCACCCAACTGCAGATGACAACATTCAAGGGCAATCTCTGTCAGCCATCTATAAACTTGACCTTTCATGACAGGCCTGGCAAAGGTTCCCTCTCCCCCCGCTTTTGTAAAAACAAAAGCAGGCTTATGTCAGCAACATACTCTGATGATCCTTAAGTGAAGAGGCCCTGGAAGCTAACATGCTATTAATATTCTGCTTAAGAAGATCTTTGTAGACACTCAGGAGTTGCGAGCATGGTTTATACAGCCCATGCAGGATGCTCAGGGAAAAGAACAGAAGAGTTGTGAAAGCTGGAGGAAGTGGTTTTCCCTTAGGGAAAGAAAATACGGAACCTTCATAGGTATTTAGACTTGAGTGCGGTGAATACATTAATTCAAATATACAGTAGTTAAAATGGAATTTATTATACCGTTAGGAAATGATCTATTTTAAGCACTTGTTATGCACTCCCTGTGTGTAGTGAGGCCACAAAAATTGACTCAATTAAACGTGTGCAGGGTGACTTTAGTTCAAGGCTCATCACAATTGCCTTCAGTCAAGGTAGGGGCTGTTAAATGTGCCCTTTTCTAGTAGTTTCAGATCAGGTTGACATCTGCCCTCTCTGTTTCTGAGAAGTACCTATTTGCCACACAAATACAAGCCCAAGAAGATAGTAGCTTTATAAAATTAAATGCAGCTGAAAAAGTTAAGGAGACTGCTCCTTCAAAGCCAATCACAACAAAGAGTCAGTACTAGAACGGACAGCAAAGGATTGTAGCGGTTGAAGGATTTTCTGTTCCAACTCTCTGTTCCGAGGAATGGCTGCGGGACGTGTGATTCTGAGGGATGTCTCTAAGCCACAGCTCTGCTCCTGTTCCTTCCACACTACCAAGCTGCTTGTTGCTGGACTGTGTCAGGTTCAGGGAACAGGGAATCTAAAGGGTTTGGGTTGGGTTGGGTTTGGTTTGGGAAGCTGTTTTAAAATAAGACAGACCTTGAAGGATGCAGATTAAAATGTGTGCCAGAAAGGATGAAAACGCATTTTCTATTTTCTTTCTCTGCCCTTTCTGCCAGCTTCAGCAATGAGACACTCCTGCCACACAGGAGACCCTGGCACATAGTTCCAGTGCGAGCAGCACAGCAGGACTAGAAGATGCAGCCTCTCATGCCTTGGGCCAGTACACATCCCAAGAGGGAATCTCCCTCAAAGTTCAAGAGAAGCAGGAATGGTAATGGTAAATGAGGTCTTGGGAAGACAGTTTGTAGGGAAAAAAAAGATTCTAATATAACTGTTCTTCTAATACTTGGTTCAATCTTAGGAAGATAATTCTAACCACCTGTTTCTTCCTACCTTGAAGCCAAAGCTGTCAGTAACAAGAAAGGCTGCGATTCAGGATGTGCATTCTGGTGCTTGTTCTTTCTGACTGAGGCCAGAAAACTGTGTTCTAGAAGGACAATTCTTTGAACTTTTATCTTTAGCTTAACAGCTACAACTACAGCAAGAGCAAAGCAGGCTTTGGCCTCCACACACAGACAATAGTCTTCATATTTCCAAGAGCGGGAAACCGAACCAGGCATTTCCTTTTAGCCCAGTTAAATTTTGCACACCTCTGTCCTCAGCGCACCTTCCTAGTGGGGAAGGGAAAAAGCAGGACATTGCTGCACTCTGCTTCCCAGGTGGATGCTGTGCTTTTGCCAGGCACTCAGCACTGGAAACGGCGGTTTAGGAACGTGAATAAAAGCCTGGTGAGTCATGGGACTTACATCATGCCCTTTGCCTTCATCGGTGGACCCCAATAATTAATTTACAGATGTGCTACTTGCCAATTATCAGATTCCACCCATGGCTAACTCCCTCCTTTATGATGATATAACCAGAACTTTGCTGTTAACTTATTCTCTATTTAACACAGATTTTCCTCAATTCCCTGCTGTATTTCATAGGCAAAGGTCCAGATTCTGATCTCAGCTGCCTGTAGTGATGTAAATGCAAAGTCGTGCAACTGGTGCCAATAAAGTCACTGGAAATTTAGGACCTGACCTTAGCTATACCTCTCGTGGCAGTCCCTGTAATGACTGAAGCAACACAACTTTAGAGCTGGTGGTTGCCTTCCCAGAGGACACTTCCAGTGTCCAGTTACCTAAGGTTCATCATCTCAGCTGAAACAAAACCAAGTCCTTAAATTTGCATATTCCTACTGCAACAACTGATTCAGGAAATGGCAACTGGAAGATAGGCTGCCTAGTGTGCTTCCCGAGGAAAAGGGGAAGTTTTAGTAGCAGGTTACACAGCGAGTCCCTGCCAAACAAAGGGTGACACTGTTCTCAGTGACATTAGACATGATATAACCCCTCTCAACTCGAAATTCCTATGCCACTGCAGGGTAGATTTACTCACCAGTTATGAAGCAAAGGAGCTGCATTTGCAGTTGTAATGGCAAAATAGAATTTTACTGCCCCAAGGATGAGGACAAATTAACTTCTTTTGCATGGGCAGCAGAGCAGCTCCCTTACCTGTGTTTCTGAACCAGCCCTGGCGCCTCTCAGGACTGAAAAGTGAGGAAGTTTTATAGACCCTGCTTCGTGGTCTGTCACAGTTGTGCCTGTGCTTGGCCATGGACCCACATCTCTGATACTGTCGCTATCGTGCATAAAACCCCGGGAAGCGTCCTCAGACAGAGAGACTCCTTGGCTTACCATTAATACAAGCTCTGTTGGTGGGTTTCTGCTGCAACAATGGCAGTTCTCAGTTGAGGTCACTCTTAACCTCAGATACAAATGTAGACACAAATTCTCTCTCTTTTTTTTTTTTTTTTTTAATGGTACAGTCTGGATATTTAGGAGTAAGGGGTGTGGACGTTTTTCTGGCTTTACTGAGTTTCTGAAGAGCCAAATAATGTGAATAGGTTACAGTGCACATTTAGAGGCTGCCATAGCCATCAGCATGTTACTGTTTTGAAGCTTTGGCACACGATTGTTAAAATCTCTTTGCCAGAGAGCAGCTATAATCTCTAACATGGTTTCCTTTCCACAAATACTAGAGAAGGAACACTCTCATTTGCTCCTAGATCATGGACTTTTTGCACACAAGGTCACCTGTCTTGTTTAAAACTTGTCTTAATATCAGTGCAGTCAAAAAGGCCAGAGAAATAGAACTGGGGCAAGGCATGACCTTTGAACATAAGGTGAGTCTAGAAAATGTAAACAGGATGGACCTTTTCAGAATAACTACAGTTTTACAGTGGAAGAGAAATTGTCCTCTTTGTAAAGAAAAAACCTTTTCTAGTTCAAGAAGGATCATACCACAGCCTGCTGCAGGAGTTTTACCAACTACCTGTCATTCACAGAACAGGGCATTATTTTTCCAGAAAACAGTAAAGACAAAAATACAGGTTGGTCAAAAGGGTACAACTGTAGCCAAATATAATTCTAAGTATTGCTTTTGGCCTTGTGAGGTATTTGATTTCAAGGTTACGGGTGCACAGCTGCAACAAAGCTGTCCCTTTCTAATAGGGGCTCTAAGGGGGAGGGATGCTTTTAACTTGGCATGGTGCATGGTTTTCAGAAGAAAGAATGCTAAGGAAGGGCTTGTAAGGCTCAGGATGTTCTAAATAGTTGTTAAATGCAAGCTTCAGTCATGCGTATCAAATTTTACACATTGTAAGGTCAGAGATTACTTTGGTAATAACTTTTAATTATACTTTTTAACCATTGGCAATTAAAACAAACCTAAACGCATTTTCAGACAGTCTCAGCAGTTCAACCAGCTGCACCTGACCGAAAGGGAGGTTACAGCATAGCTGTAGCAAGCATATACAAGAACGTTCGCATACGCTTGTGCGTGCTTCCTATAGTAACTCTCCTGTATGCACCTGGAGGGCAAAGGGAAAATTTTTGTAGTCTTTATCTTTCCTTTCCTAGTCCCAATGCTTCGTTTCTGTCAGTCATCCTCCTTAGTTCTTTTGGAAATATAGCAAATAAAGTTTTCATCCTTTCAGATATATTTAAAAATGGTGACAAATATTCTGGCACAATCCACAACTACTTTGATATTTATAGTTTTGTCCTGCCCTGTAATGTTTTAGCTGTTGCTGGCCTCTTAGGAATCTACACAGTTAAAACCAGAGTATTTAATGTCTTTTGGATGCACGCTGTTGATCGTGGGCCACAATGATTTGTGTAACAAAAACATCTATTCCGCATTTTGACCATCCATTAGGTGTACAAAGGTAGACAGTTAAAATCAGCAGCAAATTTCTCACTGAGATTTTTCCAATTTTTCTCTAAACTGAGAGAGAATGCTGCAATGGACTTGAATGAAACGCTTACATTTCTTGCTGCTTCTTATCTCAAACCTTCTCAAGAGCAGATGGAACAACCACCTTGCCACACTCCTGCAAAAGAGGTGTCTCTCAGAAGGGCCGAGACTACACTAAGCCGCTAAATGAAATCAAGATAGATGTATTGAACAGGACAATTGCTGCTGTTGTTCTGCGATTCTGTTTGCTTACTTCAACATCACACTGATGACATCAGTAACTATAAATTTAGGGACCAAAGTCAATGAATATGACACTAAGAGATCATAGGCTTTACAGGAAGATGCCTCTTGTTGCTAATGTCCTTACTTCCTTTTCTTTTTTTCCTTTCTCAGTTAAAACCAGCCAACCAACCAAAAAAACACCAAACAACCCAACTACAAAAGAAACCAAACACCCAGTCTTTCTCCGCCTCTCCCCCCCAAAAAACCACAGCCCAAATCCATCCCTACACCCTGCCCCTTCAACTTTGACCAAGCCACTTAGTTCAGCTGGTTTCTATTTCCAAATTATTAACTGCTAGAATGTCATTACTGTAGAAGAGCGTTAGGTAATAGATTATAAATGGAAGCTACGTATTTCAGGAATTGGAGCTAGTCAGAAACCAAATAACAGGGCTAAACTCAAAAGCGGAACTAATCAGTCAAATTGAAAAACATGCTAACTGCATTCCTTCTATAGGCACAGGACAAAGCAATCCAGCCTGATCTGGTATTCCTTATCTACCTAGAGTCAAGAATAAATGCCTCTCGTCTAAGAACTGGGTTCCTTCCAGCAGCCAGCAGTTCAGGGATTACTGAGTTAGAAGCTGTGTCGCAATCAAGAATTGAAATGGAAATGATACAGTTTTGTAGCAAACCTGTTCGTATCTTTGATCTTACAGCCAGCCACCTTTGGTGTGCGTGTCACAATCTGGCTACCAGACTGAGAAACACCACCTTCTAGTTATATTAAACCCACTAGCTGCTGGATTGCTCTGCATCCCTTTTCCTTATGCTGCCCACCAGAATGAGTGACAGTTCAGTATATGTCTTCCCCACAAGATTCAGGACTTTATGGATAACCGTGATACTCTTCCTGTCTTTAAGAGAAGATTACCGAAATTTTCAAGTCTCTTTAGTCTCTTCATATCCAGAAATAGTTCCATATTCTAATTAATTTGTTAAAAAGTGTATTCATAAAAACATTAAAAACATTTCTTCTCAGGACCCATAAGCTCTTGTTACTGCTAATATGTACATATCTTATGATATACTGTTTATTAGATAGCGCAAGAGAACTAGTACCTTCCAGCAATCCTATTTTGGGCAAGTACGTACTATAAGAACTTTCCTTCCTTTTCTTTACTGTGAGTTTGATAGTGAGGTTTCCAAAGCAGTCAGAGCTGAACTTAATGAAGACAGCAATAACTGGATGTATTTATAGATTTTAAAGCTGGAAGAGCCGCAGTGATCATCTACGTAGCAGCTCAAGTAACAGAGACAACAGAACTTCCCTGAATTTAGGCTCTTATGAACATCTGAGCAAATGTTTTAGAAAAGAACCCAGATTTAGTATAAAAGTTCTAATTCCAGAATACCCATCATAGGCTTGATATGTTATTCCAGTTTTCATCAGTATCATTCAGAAACTCCTGTATTAAATTTCTAGTCTGAATTTGTTAAGGTTCACTCCACAAGGCAAGGATTTGTATTCCTCACCCATGCATGAATCTCTGCTTACACACATAACCACAACACACATTAAGAGACAGAACATGATAGAAGAGAAAAAACCAAACCAAACCACAATGCTTTTCAGAAGAACTGTGCTGTAAATCTCTTTGTAAACTTTAAATAAAACAGCACATCGTGAAAGTTGGGTAAATTATCTAAGCATGTGCAAACACAGTGTATTTCAAAAGAAATGTTAATAACTGTGAATATGAAAAAGTATTTTGTGTCATAGGGCATAAGGTAAAGGGAGAAGTAATTTGTCAGAAAGTAAGTCTGGCTTAGGGAACCAAAATGTAATGAAGGAAAACAATGCATTCATCAGATTCTACTGCAAAAGTTGGCCAGAATGAAATTCACTGTATAACACTGTATCACACACAGAAATGTAAAATCTGGAGGCAGCAGCATGTGCTGAACACCAGGACAATCAAAAATTGCCGATGCAGTTCGATTGCTAATTAAGAAGCATAAAAATGTGACCTCTTGGCTTCTACAGAGGGCGGTAAGTTCCAGATGAAATGCTGTATAAGAGCCTGTCATGCAAATTAGAGCCTCGGGGCACAATTACAGTGTAAGTAATAACAATGAGCTTCGATTTTGCAGGTAGGGGGTTTCTGTCTCTTCTTCTGGGAATTCATGAGCACTCCAAAAGTTAGCAATAGCTCTGAAAGTCAAAGGGGCTTTCAGCTGGGCCCAGCTGAGTGCCAGAATTGAGGAAAACACACCATCCCCTACTTTCCCAAACTCAAAGCGTAATAAATTAAGAATTCTCTGAGAACCCTTTATAGTGCTCTGCCTTGGTAATATCACATGTATCACTGCTCGGATTAATTATGCACAACCCCAGCATCGATGCAGGCTCGTGTATGAAGACCCACTGACTGTACCTCTCTTCCAAACAGTGCCACCCCCCTCTCCAAATTCCTGTCAGGCATGTTTAATGACTCGCATCAGGCTGTCGTTTCAATTACCCGCATGCCTTTTGAAACACCTCCACAAGTAACCAAAGGCAGTGGGGAAAGAGGAAACGTAAATCCTATTCGAGGAAGATCAGCGTAAGAAAGCTTTCCTCTCTTATCAAAACAAACTTGAGATTCATCAGCATGGTCTGTTATCTTGCCCTCTAACCTCAGCACAGATCAGTCCTTATCTATTCTCATTACTTGCTCATTCCTTCATCCTCTTCTCAAGCAAGCATCACTGGACAAGATTCATTTATACACTGGCCAGCTCCTGTGAGAGGACTTCAGCCAGACACAGTCCTGCAATAAAATCACGTTGCTCTCCCAGGTGGGTTAGCATTTCCTCCACCGCAGATACGGAGTAATTGAAATGAAAACCTCATGTCTCCTTGCTTTCCCATTTGGGATGAATTATCCATGCAGATACTTCATTGCCAGCTCTGTACTACTGACAGTGTCATTAAGCTTAGTTCCACCAGGGACAAATCATTCTATACACTGAACAGTAATACTTTTATGCTACCTAATGAGTTTTGCGGTGTTGCATGTTACATAGGGAAGCCCATACCTATCCCAGTGCAGAAGAAGGACTGGGCAGAGCATTCAAAGCATACATTGTTAAAAGTCTGCATGTGTTCCTATAGAGCAGCCATTTCCTTTTCTTTTAGAAGCGCTAAGACAGAATCTTTGCAGTTTTCCTTAGAGCTCACAAGAAATACCTGAGCTTGTGCCACAGGCCGCAGAGGAGCTGAAATGTTGTGCAGACATCCTTGTGCGAGCAGTTGTAAGCATCCTGACAACTGCAGGTAGCTTTGGAAAAGAAGCACTTCCGCAGCATGTGCGCTGTTGCACGCTGCCTACAGAAAGGAGGAACATACTTAGACAAAGGAATGGTTGATTGCTTTAGTCCGGAAAAGCCTGAAGTGAAATCCATTGAAGTCTGTGGAAACGGTCCTCTCTCTGGTGAACTATGGATGAAACCCTTGGAATGACACAAGCCACTGCAGTGTCCTGATTCTGCAGCTGTTAAAACAATTGCCATGGCTTAGAGGGAATTTTCCTACTTTTGTTTTCTCTGTTCCCCAGCGATAGGCCTTATAAAGCACTTATAGCACTTAAAAAGTGCTGTGAAATAGAAACTAACACCATATGCAACAGAGGAAAAAAGAAGAGGAAAAAGCCCTGAAAAACTGTCATTTCCTCACCTGAGTATCAGCAGTTCAGTATCAACCTCTTGAGTTATTTGTTCTACAAGTTATGTTTTTCCACTGGCAATGGACTTCAACTGCATGTATTTGGCAAAATCTGGTCTTTGATGCTCTTACTCCACAGGTTCTTTCATCCGCACTACAGGGCCAAGAACTGCTGCTACCATAAAATGTCAGAATTTTGGACACAGTAATAGCATGTATGGTCTAAACTTCCACTACTACAAGTGTCATAAATTAAAACCGTAGATTGTATTTTGTGCAATAGAGCTGTGTGAAATATAAGAATCAAGAAAGAATGTCAAAGCCTTTTTTTCTGACGTCAGGGTCTGTATCTAGGCAAACCACACAAGTGGCTTACTGAAAAGCAAGGAGGCCTCTGTTTGCTTAATATACAGGCTGCCACTGATAAAAGATGGGCTTGGCAACCGCGTAAATGCGACTTGAAAATGCAATTGCCTGTTATGTCAGAAACCTGGAGCCAAAATTCTAGGAGGTCTCTTCCAGAATGGCCTTGCTTGTAGCCAGCTCCTATTTGTCTCTTGTCTAGTTTTACCCATACTGATGAAGACATTCATTTAAATGTCTCGGTTTACTGTAAACCAAGCTAATCTCTTGGTTAGAATAGACCTCTCACAACGATTAACAATACATTTCAAATCCGCAGTTCCATTCTTAGAAGGCTCATTTAAAATACACCAGCAAAAATACCTCGCGATTTTAGGCCACCGATACGGTAACATGGTACGTTTTACAGTAACCTGGATATGCTTAGTGGGATGAACCAGGAAACCTGGTTACTTTCCCTATTTTATGACTAACACTGTGGAGCTATTAACTCTCAAGGTAAGGCACTGCGCTGATCAGAATTTCATCTGGAGCCTTGATCCAGATCTAGTGTTCCCAACGGATAGCATAATACCCAAGAAAAAAAGAGTCCCTTGGGAAAATCTGGGGGGTAAAAAGATCGAAGTGTGCAAGGTTGGATTTAACTCACGGTAACAGGTAACATAACATGAGTGGAGACTCTTCTATCACTTAACATAGAGTTGCTGAAGGTTTGCACGTGTAACTCCTATGATTTCCAAGCTACGGGACTTTATTTTCACCTTTTGGTTGCCACAGACTGCTGAACTTCAGAATTTTAATACATCAGACACAGAAAGCTGCCTGCTTAGAAAATTCAGGATGAGTTAGCCGCAGCTGGAGATGGTAAGGTGGATTTAACTCCCCATGAGGTCACTGGCAGTCAAAGTTAAAATGACCCTAATTTGATCTAGACTGCTCCAAGACTCTTTAGTTGTGTTCCAACATGCGAAAACCACCAAGATATCCTAGGGCGACTCACTTGTAACTGCATGAGAGCCCCAGTCTCTGGTTTTTTCCTTGGTAGTTAGCGTCATTCAGATAGATTATGCTGACTTGCTGACTAGTTTAGCAAGAAAAGAATTATAGGTAGGCTTTTCTTATTAGAAGTGACAGGACCCCAAACATTTTCTGCCACAAATTCTCTTTGAGTCACTTTGATAACTTGGAAAGAGCTGTTAGTCACCAGTTAGGCTCCTGGAACCCTTTGATTTGCCTCACAATTAAGAAATGCAAATCCAAAAGAGCTGTGATACAGAAAGGTGCGCACTAGGGACATGGAGCTTTGACAGAGCTTTGGGGCTCGAAGGGACCTTTAAAGGCTTTGTCTGACAATAGTGCAAAGCTAAGATTCCAAAATGTTTTCTCATGCATCATTTATCTGGCTCCTAGCCAAATACACCGTACGAATAGTTCTGTCCCCAGTGCCCAGGGAAAGCAGGGATAATGCCTGTTTCGGGAGATGCCCACACCTGCCCCGATCTATAATTTCCCAACAGCAGTATCAACTAGAAAGATTGCTTTCCCAGTGTGATTTTTTGGTTTGGTTTGGTTTGATTTTTTGTGAGCCATTCACCTGTCATGAGGGTGACCTATAAAACCAGTTTCAAACAGTAGATGCTTTTGTACTTGCACAAAATTAGGGGCAGCAGTTAGGGACAGTAGCGCTCAATAAAACTTAACCAGTTAAAGTAAAACTAGTACCGGTATTTCCGCTGTTAATGTGATTAGCCCTTTCTAAATTACTGCATGACACCTTGTGCTTCCAAGCAATATCTCCTTTTTTGTGATTGCACTGGTGGTAGAGATTTGCTTAAGGACATATTCATTTCTTCTAGAATTTCTTCAGGAAGAAAATGCAACTGAACACTGATGAAAATTGCTGTCCTATCACACACTGAACGGGTTTTAGTATACGTTTGAAAATTGCTGTTTCTATGGCAGTTGAGCACCAGTTTCTGAATACAGAACCCGATTTCCCAGAGGCAAAAACTGAGCGCAAACACATACACACACGCTTGCTGAATGCTTTTGGAATGGGTTTGGCATTCTTTCTTTTCCAGCGGTAAATTTCCTATGCATGTAGCATTCACTAAACACTGTGTAACAACACTTTACAGGCTGAACTATACCCGGGGAAGTTTCTTTATGCCGGGATAGGAGAATGTCAGCCAAAAGGTAAAACTGGGGAAAAACCCCCGCCCATCTTCCTGCTTTTAAGCATTGCTATTGCTCTTTGTAAAGAGGGGGAAATGGAATAAGCATGCATATAAATAACTGCTTAGTCCTAACAAATAAGGAAGCTGAAGTGAAAAACTTGGAAATCCACTTAAGCACGGTTTAAAAGAAATCTGCTTGCAGAACACAACTAGCAAGTCATGTACTTTTTTATGCTGTCTTTAGAGTGACAAAAGCTGTACAATACCTACAATTACACATAAACGAGAAGTGATTTCATTAATTACATTAAACAAGGCTTGATTTCGCTAACTTATTTTTTGACTGAACTGTACAATGTCTAATGGTGGGGATGCACTCGAGGGTCTTTTGCTAGCATATCCAGTGGAATTTTTAAGAAAAAAAAACCCAGATTTTCCTTACAGTAGAAGTGGAAGAAAAGCTCCACAAGAGGATATGAAAACAGGTCAGTTTGAAGCTGGCTCCTTACTGAACTTAATCCAATTGATTTCTTGTTTTGCACTTCTCAAGCAGCAGCAGTATTTATGTCCATAGTAGGCACTATGTGGTTTACAATTGAGACACATCGCAGATCTATTACCTAGCATGACAAACTAATTATTTGGGAATTACTAAGGTGAGTCATGCGAGTAGAATTTGCTTTATTACCTCATTGTATTTGAGCTGGCAAATGTATTACTGATTACGTCTAATTCCGTGAAGACAAACAACTTTATAGTCCTCATTAACATGGTTTGTAAATGTTACGCGTGCAATTCTGTAGAAATTCTTACAGGAACTATACGGAATATAATACACAGATGCACCCTCTCTAGTGTACCACTGACAAAGAGGAAAGCAGAAACACTGATGCAATCCCAACCCACATTGCTGATTGTCAGAAACGTAGCAAGTTCGTGGGATTCGGTATGCATGTAACCCTGGGGGAAGTCCGCCAGCATTATAAGGGTTTTCACAACGTGCGAGTGCTGCCTCAAGGCGTTTGGAAACAACTTCTCCCTGCTGGCTCCTTATGGTACCAGGGAGTGTAATGACATGGCAGCGGCATTCTGCGGGATCTTCTTTACCGTACGCTGACTGTGATCCTCATCATGCAAATGCTTACATACATGCTCAAAATTTTATCAGTCTCTCTACTCGTGCAATTTTTGGCCGACCTGGCAATCGTTCCTCTTTAGGGTTGCTGCCTCATTGCCGAAAGGTTAGAAATAGGTCAGGTCATGAGACGTTTTACAATGCCGAAGAACACAAGGTAAAAACAAATGGCAGAATCTCTATTCAAATTGCAAAAAATAATACCAGCCACAATTCCCCTCGCTAAGCAATAAAGATCTCTCAGGAAAAGATTTAATAAAAAGGAAAGCGAGCAATAGGAGAAAAGATCCAACTCGTACCGCCTAACTAAAACAGACCAGGTCACACTTTCTCCTGCTTCTTTATGGATGCAAAGTCGTGTAACACGGGCAGAAGTAAATACTGGATAGTCATTGGCCTTATTCTTAGTTCTGTTTTCTGGCAGACCCAAATCACTTCATCCCGATCTCTCTCTGCTTTTCCAAACACAGTCGTGGGCTTGGAGACCGTATTTGGCAAAGGTGAGGAAAAAAGGAATGTAAAAAGAGTGCAAAGGGAGTGGCCTACTTTATAAAGCAGTCATGTTTCCCCCTCAGATCTTTTTTCATCTTATGGTTTCTCCAGCCCAGGCTACTGAAAGATAGGATGTGGCTAAAAAACTGGGCTGGGGTTTAGGGGTTCGCCTCTGAGCTCTGGTACAATTTCCTTGTATGATGGTGAGCCATTAGATATCACAACAGTACAAGCTAGGAAGTGTCACCATGGCAATCATTTTGGTCACTCAGATACTGTTAAAATCACCCCAGATGTGGAAGAAACCTTAGGTATTTCCTAAAGTATTTTAAGAATTAAATAATAATTGGAAGTAACTGGTAGCATCATGTAAGAAGAAGGAACAAATTTGGCACACATTCTGATGCTCAAATCTGAAACAAGGCAAAGAGGTGTGCAAAGCAAAAGCAGTAAAACTGGCCAAGTTTCTCTAGTTAGTGGACTACAAGAATAGCTTGTGAACCAGGCAAAATTTATGGAAAATACATGCCTAAGGAGAGAAACGAGCCACGAGAAAGTTCAGATGCTAAGAAAGTATTATAGCAAAGCTAAGAAAATCAAACCAGGCTTACTGTCTACATAAGGAGAAAAACCAGATCAATTATAAAGGGTAGGAAGTTTTGAGTTGATTCGGTCCAATTTCTGGAAACCATGAGAGTGTTTCAGTTTGCCAAAAGAATAAGTAACCAAATGTAGAATTGCAGAGGTTTTGCAGGCACCTAGAGAGAAATTAGTGGCACTGGCTGGTACTGACATTTGTTAAAAACTGCTTGGGGATTCCTCTCAAAATGAAAGTAATTGCTTTCCATTTTCAAGGGTAAGCCAAAGCAAGCGGAATAGACTGAATTCATAGATGTCAGGCATCACCCCACTGGGTCACAATTTTCACGCATACTTGTCATGCTGCGTGAGACCCGGTGGTTTACAATGACCCTTCCAAACTTGCCATTTGTCACAAGTGGCCTACAGCATGGGGATCACAGACCAAGAGGAGATTTTCTGAACAAGCATCATTTCTTTTTTTTTTTTTATTAGCATTGCCGTAGTTCTCTGGAACAGCCACAGAGTCACGGCATCATTCTGAATCTGCAAGATGCTTCCCAAGCAGTGTTTTCTGAACCCTTTCGTCCAACTGGGGAAAGGGATCTCGGACACTTAGGACCCAACTGCCCAACTTTTAACAGACTCTAGTCATCACACCTTTTGGGGGGGGGGAAGAAAGAAAAAAAGATGAGGTGGTTCTGCCAGCTGCATTCTGCACGTTTAAAACTACAACTGGACTCAGAAGTTTCAGAGCACATGTTAAGGGAGGAGACCGAGGTAACTGCTGGAAAGGGAGTCTCAGTTAGAACAGGAACGATGAGATATCCAGAAACAAGCAGAGAGAGAAACTGGAAGGTTTGTTGGGCACCATCCAGCAATGGCAAATTCTCCTTTCAACTGCAGTAACTCCCCTGTAGTTTGTGGGGTTAGCCCTCCTGACATCATTTCTTCCCATAGACCTCAAATTTCCTTCTTGCTTCACTATGAGCAGGCTCTTGTACTTAACAACTCCATCACCGAGCTGTCAAAAACCTCTCTGCTTCTATGTAACATTAGCAACCTGCATTTCTCTGTAGGAGATAAATCACAACTCTCCCCTTGCTCCTGACAGCTCCTTGCTCACTGTGGTTCCTACTCTCAGTTTCATGTTTCCCTGAAAGTAAGGCTGAGGAAAAATAGGTCTTCTGGTTTTCTGGCAATTAACCTTGTGAACAGAAAACCACAAGAACTGAGCCTTTGATATTTTTTCTCTTTAGAGCAATCACGTAATATCAGCACATTTAATTGCCCCATGAACAATGAGGAAGCTTGGGCCTGTTGATACTTGAACAGATGAAAATTTGGGAGGCAGAGAAACTGTATAAATATATGACACTCACAAAGTACAACAATGAATACCACACTTTCTGTTACCCAAAACCTTATTGGGCTGAACACGTGAAGGGTCTTACTTTGCAAAGCAGCATTTGAGGAGTTCCTCCCTGGATTTCTCTCATTCCAGGCTGCCTGGTAGGTGTGGGTGAGACAGCGCAGGAGCGAGGACACAAATGTAGATATTGTCTTACTACACTGCTTTAACATGGTCAGCAATTAATGTGATTTGCAATTGCTGAGGAAACCTAGGATTTTTTTTTTTTTTTTTTATGAGGATTGAGAAGAGAACTGACAGCAAGAAGTGAATCCAAGGGGCAGATCTGGTTGCTCATCCAAACTGATACAGTGTTTCAGAGGAATCTTCTATGCAACAGATGACAAGCATTTTGAATATATTTTACTCTCTAAGGAGAAAAAGAATGAATGTAGAAATCGTATGAAAATGTATCAAAGCTGCTATTATTTTTTAAATTACTTAATTAGGTTTTCAAGGCATCTTTCCTATTCCAAAACAATTTTCAACACAAGACACAGAAAGAACTGCATATAGTATAGGTTCATTTTCTCAATTAAATACCATGACCATTAAAATAAATGAAAATCAACAACTGCCCCTAATAAGAAGACATAAATATCGACATGGAGTGGGGAGGAATAACAACAAAACCAACCAACCAACCAAATATCAGGAAGCTTTAAGCTCAAGTACTGTTTCCTGGTTTTGCAGCTCCCAGACCTTATTCAAGGCCAGGTTGTTGAGATGCGTACGATCCCTCTGCAAAGCAGACAGGCTCGAGCAGGCAGAAAGGCTCTTGGAGAACGCGACTGGCTTTGTGGTGAGGACAAGAGACCCTTCCCTCCTTTGTTTGCTTTCCTTTTGTCACTTGCCTTTAAAGTAAACATCGGCTTCACTACTCATGCAGAGGAGGGAACGCAGTCCAGGTAGCCAGGTCTCATTCCAGCCCCACAGCTTCTGAATCGTGTCAGAAGAAATACATCTCTTCTCCCAGTTGCATCTGAAGAGAAAGCATTTTCAGCTGCCATACTGGCAGGCCATTAGGCCCAAGCCACTGCATTTACTTAACAGCATTATTGTGACACCCTATTCCAAGACTATGACAACAGAGGGGTATGTCCTTCTTTCAACCAGTCTGTGTCGCAAATATACTGACATTTCTTTCACTTTACAGGAGAACCTTTGATCACAGGAAGCTGAAAACTTTGACACTGCATCTCCACTTACAACTGCCTCACCTCAACCCAAAATCTTGGGGAAAAACCAATGTTTTATCATCACTCTAGTACCTGCCAACAAGGAACAATGGAAACAAAGCAGTAAATCGAAAGAAAACGTTCAGTTACCACACTAAGACAAGTCTTAGCACATCCTAAGATAAAATAGAGAATGGTGTTTCTATCAGGGGTCGTTTCTCTTTTTTTAAAGGAACAAGGACAGCTGATTTCAATGCTGGCTTGTGCTACAAAAGGTCCCCTGTCAAACTGGAAGGCAGCTTTGAGCACAATCCCATTTACCGAGCCAACCAGCAAATGTAGCCCCAGGCTGCACCTTCACCTTACGGAGGGTTTAGCAACAATTCCCAGCTTTCCTCCTGGCACTTTTTTTTGACTTTGTGGACACCTTTCCTGTGATAGTTCGAAAGGCTGTGCTATGAATTGTCTTAAACAAGCTTTTGAGGAAAGAAAATACAGATTCTTAAGTCCTCTCAGCCCATCTGTATTAGAAAAAGAGCCTGCAGACAAATGATATGGTGCTGGCACCAGGTAGGAGCAGTGAGCTCCGCTGCCGAGGGCACTGTGCCACGAAGTCCAATTGCTGCCAAACTCTGGGCTTTGTGAAAGCAGGGCCTCAGCTAAGAGAAATCGATGGGTGTAAATTCATTTGTCAGCCACTGAAATGGCTGCACTTCTTTTTGCAGATAGCACCATAATTTAATTAAGTGTTGATGTGTTTTGGGTGGAAGCCCCTCAGCAGCACTGCTTCTGAATAAGCTATTTCATTTTAAAAAGAGTATGGGAACAGAGGCCTCTCCCATATTAGAGAAATATTCTGGTACTGAATTTGCATTCCACTTAACATTGTTTTCATCGTAGCTGGATTTAAACTCAAAGGGAAAAGAAATTACATCATCAATTATATTCATTAAAGGTGATCCTAGAATCAGTGGAAGAACTATTACCAAATCTCCCAGTATTGTGGATCACTCATTTGGTTTGCCTCTGCTTCCCAGGTCTGCAGAAGGGCAAATGTGCATTGGTCTTTGCTTGCTACCCAGAAGACAGTTTCTGGTTGGCACAGGGAGAACAGAGAACTGTTGCTCTAGGCTATGTGTGCTTTTCCAGTTCAAATTGTTGCGTTTGACGTCTCAGCAAGCCTCAGATTAAAAATTTGCGTGACCAAATCAAGACATGGATTTACAGCTACTTCCTTATCTGCTTCTTCCTCTAAAAAAGAGAAATCACCCCCCCCTCTTTCTCGCATGTATCTTAGACTCTTTATGGTATCAAATGCGGGCCAAACGAACATATGGCAGTCGGATTTCTTCTGGATGAGGTCATTCCGAAGCAAGGTCTTTTTTCTTCCTCTACAGACATTTACATGCTGTCCTCCGAATTTGGCCACGACACTCCAGATATAATTATCATTTTCCCAGTCCTTAGTATCTTCTCAGTTTTCTTTTTTAAGTCAGCACTGGAAGAATAGCCCTGTCACTGCAGAATAGTGAACAGATTTCTTGGATTCTAGCCAAAATGCTCTTTTGTAACTGGTTTTTGCTGGGTTTTTGATTTTGAGCTGCCAGCACAGTTGGGAGTTTTGAGGGTGTTTTCAGGAGTCATTTTTTTAAGAGTATAAAATGACTTCTACAGTATGGTTATTTCTAGTTTTGAGAAAATTCAGGCAGCTCTTTTTAGAAAGAAGAATTGAGGTAGCATTGCAGGAATTCAGCTTAAAAATTTCAGTGTACTGCCCAACAACAAAACCAGATAGCATCAGCATGGGTTTCTTGGCCATAAAGCATGCAAGCCTTGCTTAGGATAGGCTGTTCTCAAAGAAGAAGACAGGCTGCTCTATGTGATCTACAGCAACTGGCGGTGAAATTGCATATTAACAGTGATTGTACTGCCACGTGTTCTGGGATGTACCAAAAATACCAGGCATCGTGCACAGGGAATGAAGACCCATATGAAACGGGTTTTTCTGTAAGCACTGAGTGTGTAGATCAGCTGAGAACTCGAACTGGCAAGACAAAAGAGCCAGTCAACGAAAATGACTTTTTTCTGATTAAGAAAAGGGTAAAAGGACAGTAGACCAATCCACTAATAACATACCTTAAATGATTTATTTTCTTTCATTGGAAGGCATCCTCTGTTTTCACATTTCTGTAAACAGAAATGAATAGTCAATGTAGGAAAAAAAACGCAAACACACAACTTAGTCATTGTTATGCTCAATAAAAAGAAATGAAAAAAATCTCGTGATTAGCAATAAAAGGCAGTATTACTTAAATCCAGCTTATCTTTTTAGCTAGCGAAATCTTCTGCTGAATTGCACATTAGCTCGCATTCATTGGGAAAACGTGCTCCACAAGGGCAGCTACAGAAAAGGGTGAAGTCAAGAGACAGGGACTTTAAGCGGAGCATTATCTGTGAATTTCAAAAAGTCATTTCGCTCTGGCTGTCTCATCATCCCCACTTGTGGAGCACTGACCTGCCCCACAGGTGTTGGGAGGCTCAGTCAGAGTTCGTTAGAAATACTGAGATATTCAGCTGAAAGGCACTACTAAAAATATTGTCGTTTCCATAGCAACAGACTGCGCAATACAATAGTATGGCTCTTTGCAGGATATTGCCAACAGATCATAGACGAGAAACTCGTCTTTCAAGCACTACAGCTGCAACAAAGCAAAGGCCCCACAAAAGCCCTTGATATTTCCATAGCCTTGTCTTGCTCTGGTTTGTACCTTTGTGCCAATCTCTTTACTCTTTCGGTGCAAAATTCCAAAAACAAACTTCCTAACACCAAAGAATAAGAGTAGCAACAGTTATGGGAACCTCTCCTGCTTCCACAGTTTTCATAACAGTTACCAAAAGGCTTTCTAATTCATTTATTTGAATATGACTTCAAGCACCTTTAGAGCTATGTCAACTTTTCAGCTTGAACTATATCAATATACTGAAACTACAGAGGGGCTGCCTTGACTTACTTCACTGCTGGCATCATTCTGATTGCTTGGGGTAAAAGATTGCATAAGTATGTGCCACAGAGAGACTTAAAAATTCATAACCAGCCTCCTAAATAAAAGTCGAACATTGTAGAACTGCTGAACACTCTGCAGCCCTTAGGGCTGTAGAGTGGGATTGAGTGGGAATTGCTAGGAGAAAAGCCACTGCTGCAATCAGACCCTTTGGATTCGATGGCCTGAATGGATATTAGAATTAGCTTTCGATCCTATCCTTGAAACTCTTTGTAGAAAAACTAGAAATAATTGAGGAAATCTGTCATCTTGGCCTTCATGAGAGCTGCGCTTGCTCGTTATCTCTAACTTGCATAAATACAGGCTGCGATACCTTGTTTCGGCGTGACTAGCCTTGCTGGAAGAGAAATGAAGGAAGCTCACTTCCAGTCCTTTGCTCCAAGTTACCCAATTTTCATCTCTAACACTGGTCAACCTGCCAAGGCTTCGTATCAAACTGAAGGCAAAACACAACTAAATGAGGACATTTCTTGGGAGTTCGTCTTTTTTAATGATTAAAACAAGAGGCTATTTGAATTAAAGTGCATCCACTGTTTATTCTTTGTGTGGAGTGACTACGGGCAGAAAGACATTCAGTTTACACTATTGTTAGTCTGGCTGGAGGTGAGTAACTGGGGCCCAGTGAGCCTCGTTCAGCTGTTCAAGAAATAACATTCAGCAAAAGCTTTCTACAGACACTGAATTGGCATCCCATGCTAATGTAATTCAATCAGCTTCAAACACTCATTTAGTGGCCAAATTATTTCAAGTACAGTAGAACACAGAGAGATTGCCAGGGAGATGATGCAGATTAGCAAAAGAAATAAATGTAAAGCTTCAAGAGTAAAAATAACAGAAGCATTGTACTGAAGCAAAAATAATAGTTTTCAATTAGGAAGTGAGGCTGTGTCACTTAACAGCTGTTACTTGTCATAACATGAAAGTTCTACGGCTACAGTGACAGAGAGAGAGGTTAATGTTAGTTTTTCCATGGTAAGAATCTGAAATTGAATTATTTTGGCTATTTTATCAGGTGAAACATTCTGGAATTCCATGTTCCAAACTTCAAAGCCAAAGTCCGCTACCAAGTTCTCAAATAAAAGTGGGTGCATTCTTAAAATGATCTGGTAATTCTGCGATTTCAGGAAGTTTTCTTTAACAAACAAACAAAACAACCAACCAACAAACCAAGCATCTGGCTTTGAAAGAGCAAAGCAGATGAGGACAGATTCAAAAGCAATGGGTGCCTGAAGAACACTGGATTCTGTCCTCAGAAACCAATTACAGCATATAGGTATATATACAAAAGAGGAATTCTACGGGGCAGTAAGTACACACCTGTACTCTGCCATTAATATACATTTACTGATCCTGCAAAATACTATCTCAGCTAGTTGTCCCACTATAGTTTCAAGCCACCAAAGCACTTAATCATGTGATTTCAATGGGGTGTAAGCACATACTTAAAGTTGAGCCCATGTAAGTCCTTTGGTGGAAAGGGATAAACTTAGGAATATGCTTAAATGCTTACTGAGTTGTGACCTACGCTCCTTTGGCATCTAGCCACTCTGCAGGAGTCACTTCAGGGTTTGTTTCCTTCCTCTACAAGTAATTCAGTACTTAGCTGTGCAAAATACCTCTCCACTTAGCATGGCTATACCAGCATCCCCATACAGCAGAATATATATAATTTTTTTCCTTGTAATGCTCTAAACCAGGATTAGCGATGATCATATTTCTTCCCCTTTCTTCTGTTTCCTTCCACGTTCAGCAGCAGCTAGTTTTCTGTCTGAGAACAGAGAAGACCTGCCTCAACATCTGACCTGAATCAATTTTTGATGTCAAGGTCAGCACCTCGAGGCATATCCCTTCTGTCCTGCACATCTTACTGATGCTGGTGAAGAAATTACTGGGTAAAATGTGGTGGTAGATTAGGTTGTGAGAAGAGCTCTTAACGGTAAAAACAAAGGAGGCGGTTAAATTATTCCTGTCCCACTTCTCTGGAGCAATTAGCTATCAGAGCTAGAACTGCACTACTTATGATCCATCACAAAGAATCTGGAATTATTTTATTCAAAAATAGCAGAGAAATAGAAGTGAATAAGAAATTCATGTACATACTTAATGTAAATATGCTGCCAAAAGGAAAGAAAGCACATTAAAAATTGTTGTAGGAGGATCAACATAGTAAAAATAAAAGCCAGGGGAACAAAGTGGCTTAGAAAAATACTGAAAATTTAAATCTGAGAGACACAACACACCCAGCATCTCTCAAAAACTGATCTTGCAAGTATATAAAGAGCATCCTAAACGCAGCTTGACAGGTCTTTCAAGGACTTAAGGAACACAAAGGCAATCAAATGCAGGGGGGGTTATATTTTTATTAAAAGTAACATCCCATGCAAAGACTTAATTTGCCAGTTTCCAGCCTACACTATTTATTTTTTTTATAGCTGAATTTGAAACTCTTCAAAATGAGGGTGTATATAATGGAAAGGCTGACACAGCCTTGGAGTTCAGTCATGAGAACCACACCATCATATTTTCCTCTCTTGCTGGAGAAGTTAGGAATGGTGTCAAGTAAAACTGTTGTAAAGAAAAGATAAAAAGGATCAGTAGCTCTTCAGATGCATCTTGAAAACTTTTGAGTGGCAAATAAGATCAGACTATAAAATCGGATGTAGGAAAGCACATATAAGAGATGTTTGCCAGCATCATGGGAAATGGAAAGAATTTTGCTTTTCCCTGAGGGAGACCTTTGTCGGACACGCACTGCGAAGGAAATCAGGCAAGCTACCCTGAAGAAAAGTAGTAATGGGCAATGGTCTTGCAGAGAAGGAGGGAACCCCACTTTCAGTAATCTTTTGAGCAAGTTGGTCTATGATATCATCCAGAAATCAAGTCCCTGGAAATCCTGTAACAGCCCTCAGGACTTCAACAAACAATTCTAGGCTTCTCTGTGGTCGCTTGCAGAAACAGAAGCACAACAGCGTTTCAACAGCTGTATCTCTGCAATACTGTAGGAAAACTGGGTATCATTTCTGAGCTTTCATTTTTTAGTCTGTGCTTATAAAACCTTAATTTTCTTATGAGAGACAACGTGACAAACATTTTGGAGCAGTTCCTTAAAAAAACCCAACAAAACACAAACACCAAAACCAAACCAGAACTGTTTTCTTTAAGCTGTTCCTTTATCTTCAAAATTGTCTTATGTTCCTTGAAGAAATGACTGGGTCAGGTGGTTTCTTCCCTGAGTGAGAAACTGATCCTTACTCATGTAGGCTACCTGAGCACGCCTGGGAGGCAAAAGCTCAAGAAGCCACAAGGTAAACCGAGGCACAAATGGAAAGAAAGTCGTGAGAGAAGAGCTCCTGAGGGACTCAATACAATGTTGTCAGTCGTAAAATTTCTGAGTCCACTGAAATTAAGCCCATGAGCTAGGGCCTGCCTAGTAGGACATGGAAAGACTTGTGTATAAACTATTCTTGTTTGTGTTGAGTTTATATTCAAGATCTATTTTAAGTAATTTCTATTTTAATTTTAATAAACTTTTTGGTGGTTGGACTGCAAAATCACCTTTCTCTCCTTTTGGGGACTTCACCACAGCAGAGAGTCTAGGATTTTCCACTGCAACGTTCTGGCTGACTTTGGATACTCAGAGTCTCAGCTGGTGAGACTACGCTGTCACAGTGACTTGGTGCGACAGTAAGAATACAAAGGAGTCCACGCAAACGTAGGGATTTTCATTCTTACAATATTCACCAAATTCACAATGGTGTCGATTTGCAGAAAAGCAGCTGAGTGACTAAATGGAAATTGAGGGTTTGTTCTGGAAAGTTAGGACATGATTTAAGCAAATAAACAAATGCTGTAGACCTTAACATTTACACTGGTGCCAAAATAAACCCAGGCAAATACTGTAGCAGTTCAGGCTCTGGAATGATATATACAAGAGCATTCGCAAATGTTCATACTCTGAAAACAATAACACCACCAGCAGAAAGTTACCGCAAGCACGGCATGACTTATCTCCTAGCTAGTTCCTTAAAGCGGTAGCAGCATAAGGCATGGCTGTGCGACGCCGAGGAGATTATCTGACACATTGGCTGCAAGCGCAGCACATTCTGCGAGTGCTTCAGTCACACGGCTGAACTGAAATGTTCAAAAAAGCTACCGAGGCACACCCACCTTTGCTTCAAAGGCCCACCTCCTCTTTGTAACTACAAAAGAATTTAAGACCACCACCCAATGGTTTAAAACATGCACTTCTAAGATGAAATCGGACAGTTCTTAGAAGTGTATTCGAATGTCTTATTTTCCAAATACAGTACTTTAAAGAAGGCTTCTGTGCATAGCGGCCCAGAAACAAACAGGTCTCTGCGGGGAAGGACCGGGGCAAGAGGCGAAGCATTCTGAAATGAAATTAAGTGGGTTGGACAATCTCAAAAATCAAAGCTAAAGTAAATCACGCTGCTGTAAGTCCATGTAATTTCTCTGAAGTCAATGGAGGTGTACTTGGCTTTGCCCTCATGTGATGGACACTCCGACAAACACTCCTGGTGAGGAAACTTCACCCATTTTTCCTGAAGTCTGATGTACAGCAACTGTTTGATGTTCGGCACATTTGTACTCCTGAACTTTTCCAAGGAACTAGATGTAAATTACCCTTGCTGAATTCTTTTTCGATATCAGGCTAGAGGCCCACTTCATGGTATACCTTTTCTGTTTGTTTGGAGCTACGTGGTGGAGGAGTAGGAGCCATTTGGAAATGACAGCGTGAGAAGACATGCAAGCTGTGGGAGCCTGACATATTTTCTTACAAATAAACGTATACTCAAACTGGTACAAGGTGAAATATAAACCGATCTAAATAGTCACAAAAAGCAATGAGCTGATTCCTCTCAGATTCAAAACTCGTATTGCCTTTCTTTGGCTTTTAATTTTTCTGCACCTCTGCATTTTTTAGGTATGCTCATGGCTGGAAGCAAAACGACGACTTTCGCCAAAAAACCTGTTGTCACAGGATTTCCAGTACATTTTGGCAGGTGCAAAAGGTAGTTCACTGATGTGAATATCTGTCTGCTTATGCAGTTAAAGTGAAAACTCTAAGCCTTTAGAGATTCCTCTAGTGCAAGTTAGAATATAAGCCTGAAGCAATTTCCTTCCTTTTATGGCAGAGTCAGGGTCACCTTCGAGCTGAGCAGAATCCAGAATGATTTTCAGCATAGATTTCCTTGTCATTTCTACTTCCGTAGTTCCATTTCTGACACTTAACGGTCAGATAAGTAGCTATAATTTACCACAGCATGAGAATGCAGTCAAATGTAGCAACATATGCTAATAATGCTAATAATCAAAATGATCCAGTCTTGCTTTCTATTCGAGCTTTCTGGGAAAATTAGCCTTATATATCCTCTCTAAAAACCACTGTTCATCGATCATAGTAATGTTTCTTTTTCTAAATACTAAACATCTCATACTGCTTTTGGGTATCTGTACAATCTCCTTAAATTTTAGGAGCAGCATAATGAACTCAGTTTTCTGTTCTGTGTTATTGCTATAGGCTGGATTAACACCCGTGTACAGAAATACTCTTGAAAAAATGCCAAACTCAGTAAAAAAAAAAAAAGTAGTGTACAAAATACATAACTTTCTGGGAAAACCACCAGGCCTACAGATCTCATTTCACTTCAAATAATTTATAGAACATTCTTTTAAAGCGGATTCTCCAGGCCATTATTTAGTGTGCTGGTTTGGTTGGCTGGTTTGTTGTGGTGTTTGGTTGGTTTTTTTTGTTTTATTTCCAGTGGCACAGAAATGTCCCATTAAGTCATAGCAGGTGATTTTCTTCCTGAAAAAAATGCATATATTTTTTTTCCACCAATTTTCAGGATCTCTCTCCTACTTCAAAGTGTGCTTCAGTAACCTTTTGAAATACAAAAGTAATCAATTTGTTGACATGATCTTCTATTGAAAATTAAACAACTCGATGTTGTCAGCCTTGTTTTCAGTTGCTAAGAAGCTGGATTTTAGATCTAATTTCTGGGCTTAGGTTTACTGCTTCACCAACTGCTTAACTCAAAAGCAAGTTCTTAAATATATTATTAAGGGAAGAGGTGAAGAGTAACAGGATTATATATGGATTACTTTGTTATTAAATAGGGTCTCATCCCCAGGAATATCACAATCTGTTTATTATGAGAACTCTAAGTGTATATATTGTTTCAAGTCCATCCACATATGTAATAGGTATGTACAAAACATTATGGGAAAGAGATTAGTATGTTTAAGACTTCATAAGCAATAAGTCTGTTCATGGTTACAGGAGCAGAAAATGCTGTTCCACTTACGCCACTAAGATACAAAAATGACATATCTTTTAAAATGCAGCTTGATAAAAAACATAACACACAGTATTTCTGGTTTGCACACATTAGCTCACCATGTTAACCATTTTTAATTCGCAGCCTGTCCTGGAGAGTGTAGATACTAAGTATCAGGTTTATTCTGAAGCATAACACTGTAACACTACTTCAGAATCATTTCACAACAGCGATTAGAGCAAGAAATAGCTTGAACGTACCAGAAGTGTGTGAAAAGCAATGGAAAGTTCAGCTACAGAGTTGAGGGAACCTTCCAAAGCATCCAGCAGAGTCTTCGTTAAATGACAGGACGGAAGGACAGAAGGAAGGAAACAAACCAAACGTGTGTAGCTATTTTGGGATTTGCCATTTGTCTGGGTGGTAAAGAGCTGAGGGCAAAGCTTGGACAGTTGTGAAGCAAACAGAAAGGCCAGCTGAGCTATCCTCCATTTCAGACGAATGTGTACCTCTACCTTTTCCAAGGACTTTTGGTTTATTTCAGTAGCAGGACATTTGGGATAGGAAAGAGTTATTCAGTGGGAGGAACCTGGGCTAAGAATAAACAAGGATGCTTAATCTACCTCCTACTATGTTCTATTATTTACATCCTTTTGCCTGATTGACACAAAATGGTGTGTTATGGTTGGTGTTGTATCTTTAGCAAGTGCAGGTTCTTGAAGGCTTTCACTGGTAACTAGAATACTCTCAAATTTTTGGGAAGTCTAATACTTCACTATTCAAACCAACTATTAATGCCAGTAAATAGATTGCGATACCAGTCCCAAAAAGCAAGGACTGTTTCTTCAACGGAGACGTCACATGTTGGTTTAGCTCATATTTGAACAATTGCTTTGAAATTCTCCTCCTCTCAGGACTCTAGGCTGCTCTCATTTCCTAGGGGCCCAACGACCATTACCCAGCACCTTGTGGCCCTCACCAAAATGAACCTAGGTGGCTTGCAAATAAAGCCTTGAGGTGGCATGCTCGGAAGAAGCCAGCTTTTGAGAGAGTTAATAATGAACCAGAAGGCATCCTGCACTGCAGACAGATCTTTACAGCAATTTGTTTGCTTTGCGACCATACACTGGTTCTGACATACCAAAAAAAAAAAAAAAGGAGAAATTGTCACAGGCTTTTACTGAGTCATTTGATAACAAGACAGATTGTTAGGTCTGTAGGGCAAAATGTGTGGCAAGACTGTCAAGGGTAAAATTGAAGCTGGTGCCCAATTTCCATGAAAACAGAATGTCTTGCTCCTATGTTTACTGCAAAAAAATTTCCTTGTTTTTATATTTGAAAAGAAACAACATTCAAGTAACACAGTGCATTTTCACCACAGAATAAATCCACAGGCATTTAGATTCTTGCAATGGCAAG
This sequence comes from Megaceryle torquata, assembly GCA_024611175.1. Taxonomy (NCBI): domain Eukaryota; kingdom Metazoa; phylum Chordata; class Aves; order Coraciiformes; family Cerylidae; genus Megaceryle; species Megaceryle torquata. The sequence continues at coordinate 33,247 of JANIJG010020905.1, forward strand.
AATTGGATGTGCTTTGAGTAATGCTTTTTAAAATGGGGAGGGAGTGAGCCAGAACTTAATAGCAGGAATACTTCTGGAATGCTCACAGTGGCAAGACAGTCAAGAAAAAACAAACCACACTTTTCACAAGTTATTAAGTTTTTGACTTTGTCATAGCAAATTGGATTTGCTTGGATATAGAGCGACTGCACCGAATCACTGGAAGATTTTCAAAAAAGCAAATAATGTGTTTGATTCAAAATCAGCAGCAGGAGCACAGGAAAGTGATTTGGGCTCGCATGCTGAATTCATGAGGTGAAGCATTTTGCTACAATCTCATAATGACATCGTTTGCATTAGAAAATATGACAAGCTTCCTGTTTCTCCTGCTCTGACAAGCAAGTTCAAACACAAAAATGTCATATCCATATATCCTGATTTGTTCTAGCAACTACAGACTCAGGAAGACAGCATGGTCCTAGGTAGAAATACGTTAGAATATTAGCATTTGCTTGAATCATCCGTGCCAAAGAGCATTGTTTCTGGTTCCTTCACTTAGACTGAGAGACTCTTCTGCGTATTTTTGAAATATTCTGAAATGCAAGCATATTACCAGATTAAAAATGAATTTTTCCAAAAAAAGTTCCCGCTTTTTTTTTCTTTCAGATCATCCTTGTTAAGTATTTATCCTTAAGTATTTCATCAAAGAAAAAGAAATTATTTATGCCTACCTGTTGCCCACAAATGTCTGACTGTCAGACATGTATTTTAACTAAAAGTTAAGTATTTTGAGAAAGGCATTGCTAGAAGCAATGAGCAATGCAAGACAAATTTCTGGGCTTACTGTAATGAATATTTACTTAACCTTTCTCAGAGGATTTGCCCTGTTCCTTACAGTATATCCTTGTTCATATTTTTAAAGATGATATTTCTTGCTGTAATGTTTTTGCCATTTGTCTTGTGGAACTTTGATGAAATCATGTTTCTTACAGCCCTAGCTATTTTCCAGTTGATGAGTCAAACAGCTGAATTGTTTTTAAAAGACAGACATTTGGGACATAATCCAGCTTGGGTATTTCTCTACAGGAGACATTTCACTAGAAAGTTTTTACTTTCCTTTCTGACACAGCATTCAGTTAAAAACATGACCATTGTGCTGATATTAACCAACCTTTTCTTTATTCCCAGTGGCAAGAATTAGCATCATCTTACAGATATCAGGATGCAGTGTGATGAAGCAGGAAGGAAAACTGCCATTTGGGTGTTCAGTGGTGGCAAGGAAGGAAAAATGAAGACGTATGGGTCAAATGCAGTGCAGGAAAAAAGACCATTAACAGAGATTAAAGAGTTTTGTGGGACTCTGTAAGGCCAGTGAACTTTGAAAGAGAATGGCCATAGATTAGAATCCTTCCTTAACTTTAGATGGCAGAATATGTGATATGAGAAGACGTGTTCAGTGATAGAAAATGGGCTCAAATTCTCTTCCGTTCAAGTACAATACAGCCCCAGATAGGTGGTCCTGCAGGGTAAACGGTAGAGAGAAAGATATCCTGGGAATGAGCCAGTTCTGGGAATTTCTACAGCAGAAATACAATTAAGAACACTATGAAGAAACCCACTGTGTCTACCTATCTGCCAGAACCAGCACGATATTTCCCCTTTCAAAAAAAAGAAAAAAAAAAAGAAAATATGCAGCTTGTGGAATCTGAATCAGAATTAGAACAGTTAAGGATGGAAGGGACCTCTGGAGAGAAGAGCTGACTTCTCTCAGATGAAAATATGTGTTTACTGTGGAAAAAACCCCAAACACTGAGAGACAGTGAGTCACGGGAAGTATTCTATAACAAAACTGTAGAGGGAAAAAGATTTATAAACTAAAACTTTAACCAGCAATACTCAATCATTCCTTTCAGAATCAATTGGCAAGAGTTCGGCACAGACATACGTGTTTCGCCTCATCTCCTGAATTGGAAGACTGATGTATATAATTTTCAGCTAGATGTAAATGGTCGCGATCATGATGCTGGACTATGTACATTGTGGACTGGAAAGCAGAAGGAGAGATGTTGGTTGAGACTGCTGGGGAAGTTGGTCTCCCCACATCAGAATTAAGGAAATTGGCAAACCACTGGCAGGAAGTTAATCGTTGTGGCTGCCTGCATTTGGTTGAAATTCTGGGGAGCTTTTGGGTTCACTTCCTTGGCCTTCTCATGCCTGCGCAGAACTGTGCTAGGTCTGTGAGCACCAAGGCGAGTTAGCACAATCCTGTACTCTAGGCAGTACCACTAAGATACGCTACCTGCTGTCTGAAGCGGTTCTATTTGGCCCGTTTGATAGCAAACATGCCAGAAAGAATCAAACATTTTACATTATGGGCTATTTAGCTAATTTCTGAAAGCTACCAGAAACGTTTTGCTCTTTAGTGACTTCATCTGATCACAGTAATAACTTACAGAAAACCGATTTCAAATTTACAATCACATTACTAAACTCAAACCCACCAAACACCAGACAAAGAATTCCCTGTTTTACTGAATTAACTCTAAGCACCTATGCATGTCTTATTTTTATCTGCTCATTGCTTAGGACTGGGTCCTGTACCACCCACTGATTACTGCCTGACATACAACAGTCAGTCATCAAAACACTTTGACTGAAGTCCTATAAATGATTCAACAGCAGATCTTAAATAACTTGCAGTTTATTTACCGTGTTCCCTGTGTCCCTGCATAAACAATTTGCATATGGTGTTCCCACATCAGAAACCTGTAAAAAGTAGATTTTCTTTAAACAGCAGGGTACTGTAAGGACCCAAGCTTATAGACTCAGGCCTTCCAGCAAAAAAAGTTTGGATGTAACCATTTTAAGTTCCTTGTGTCTGAGGTGTATGAGGAGCTCACATCAGGAGCAGGATGCACGTGGTCATAGCTATGAGGTAAAATTACTTCCAAACTTCTTCCTACTACTTAAAAAAATAAAAAAAGAGGATAATCCCTCATTCTGTAGAAATGACAATGACTGATGACTTTGTTGCTACATGAGCAGCTTTGGATCTGCTTTGTTTGATCATATTTTACATACACACAACCAGCTCCCCAGAGTTCCGGATCGCACCGTATGACTGTCCTGTCCTTATCACCATTTTCCATTCCACGAGTCTTCATGTCATTGGCTGATTTTATCAGCAGTGAGTCAGTGCTTGCTTTCAAATCATTGCTGAGAATGTCACTTTGCCTGGTCACCCTCTCTTCTCCTTAACCCCCACTTTGCATCTTGCACATAAACAAACAATTACATGGCTTGAGTAGGTAAGTTGGAAGCTCGCTCTTGTCATTGTACTTGTTTATTGGAACCAGCTTTCATTAGCATTTCTGTGAGGCAGAGAACTGCATCAACACATTAAAAGGCTGCCAAAACCATAAAATCCAATGAAGAAAATAACCCTAAGGGATAAAATTCAGGCCCTATAAAGATACCGAGTTCTGTTACCCAGCTGGATTTCTTTCAGAGCATTCTGCTCTCTAAAGGCACTTATGGTGTAGTACTGGTGCCACTGGGCGAGAGCTCATTATATGGGAGATAACTGGGCTGTTTTAAAAGGAGAGGGAGAGCTTGGGGCCACTGGGCATGTTAAAAGTGTTTCACTTGAGAACTGTCAGGTCAAATTGCTTCCACTTCTTATGTTATCCAACTGTGAAAAATATTAGTGTGTGTGCTAGGAAGAACAACAGACTAAATAAATAATCAAACCCAGTTACCTGTCAAGCTTGGGGTTTTTAGCCAGTATTTGTGTTTCCTAGTTGTAACAGAGGAGACACGTACTAGAAGAACCTTTCTCTTTAAAAGCCAGCACTGAAAGCAAAGCTTGAGTGAAAGGAGTAAACGATGTGCCTAACTGTCGCCAGCCACTCCATGCAATACAGGGTGTTTGCAGGGTTGAGACAGAGGGCAAAAGAAGAAGGAATATTCTTGTAAATACTTACGTTACACCAGACTATCCTTACCAAGTCAGCTAACAGGTCCGCGAAACACAACGATAGAAAAGTCCTACCTTCTGCGAGACTGAGCTTGGCAGAACGCGACCAAATAATTTACAGATTATATAAAGAGGGTATCTCGCTCATCCTAGAAATGCAGCAATCTCTGTAACTTCAGGTGATGCAGCTACTTAGGAAGGAAAGAACGATTCACTTAGGGAGAAAAAACATTGGTCAGCTACTCTTCCCTTCTCTGTGAGATGTACTCTATTATTTCAGTGGACCTTGGCAGATCAGAAAGGAGGTAGATTCCAGATAAATACACATGTGGTGACTGATACAGTTCAACACATATGTCTCACGTGTGTTGCCCAGTAGCAGTATCTAGGTTACCTATTAGAAACCAACAGGCTTAGCAAGAGATCAGGGATGGTAAGTAGGTAGAGAATAAAGAGGCACATATCTTCTGCTCCTTTCCCCTTGTAGGAAGCGTTGACACTGCTTGGGTAAGTACTAAGAGATCAGGAAAGCACATAGAAAGATCCTCCTGATCCCTGCAGGAAATTGATATGGTTCATGTGGAAAACTGAGATGGTTCATGCTCAGTGCATACATTTTCACATGTGAACTGGCAGAAATCCTGAACTACTGAAAGAAGGCATTGGCCAGATAAGGCCAAGGTTCATTTAGTAGACTTCCCTTTCCCTCATTCCCTCTCACTATCAAGTGAGAGTTAGCGGTCACCATCTGGTATTTTCTGCCATTCTTAAAAGGCCAATATATAGTGAGGATAATTGCAATGTCTAGACAATATATGTTGCTGTTCATTAGTATATTCATTAATCCTAACATAAAAATGGTTCATACCACCATCTCCACTTTTCAGAGGGAGAGCTAAGGCCACATCTATACAGAAAGACCTGCGCGACTGATGGGCAGAGAACATTAGCTCAAGCATCACACTGCCCAAAGGGAGATGTACATTTGATCACAGCCAGCCAGGTAACAGCAGAGCCTGAGTTTTAAAGCCTATTTGCAGATGTTTAGGTGGGAAAGAGTGTAGGAACCAATTTGAACCAAGTCAGGCAATGCAGAGGCAGAGTCAAGAGTGGAGGCCTGCGTGCAGGGCAGGGCCTGAGTGTTATGGAAGCAGAGCTCACTCTGACAGCCTCCCAGAGTAAGCAGTTTGCCTCATGATCATGCCTGGTGACATTCAGTCCCAGGGGATCATTGGTGAGTGCTTGCAGAGTGGGATGCAGGCCAGATGACTCCTGCGCTGTCATCGGACCCCTCCCAACCACTCCCTTTGGAGGGTCCCCTCGGGACTCCTCACAGCTTGCTGCCTCCATCACACAGCAGGGAGATGGCCAAGGCATGAGCAATAGGCAGCTGGGCAGGAAAGCCAGTGCTTCCCGGAAATGCTGCACCTCTACCCATGCATGGAAAGTCCTGGCATGCAGTGATAGAAAGATGGGGAAAGGAGGTGCTTATTTTCTGTAATCACCAAAATGAAAATAGTCAGGCAGCCTACAGAAAAGCAACTGGGCTGAGTGACTGGCACGGACATTGCTTACTTCCAGCTCCTGGGAAGTCTGGGTGAAGTGATAGGCAATTTGAATATAGGCACCTCTGTGGAGGTTGCTTGCTTTTGGAGTCAGGGTTACCAGGTAGAGTGCAGGTTTTAGGCTGAGATGCCATTAACTAAGCCAGAGAGTTAACTAAAAATGTGAAGAGGAAAAGATAAGGCTTGTAAGTCAAAAATCTGTTTTGGAAGGACCACTTTAATGAATAAAACTATTTCTATGACTGAATGTTTACATTTATGTTTTGCCTTTGAATATTTGAACTGACTACCTGTTAAAAAACAATCTCCAGACTTACTCAGTAAAACAAGCGCAGTTCTGAGGTGACCTCTGTTCTTGCTCCCTGAAAATTACTGATCGGCTTTTGCGAGGAAAAACTCTGACCTACGTGTCGCTCCTGGGGAAGACTAGCTCCTAGCCTCCGTGGGAAATTAGTGCAGCAGGTTGCAAGCTGCGGCACACATTCACAACACCCGCACTACCTGCGTACAGCATTAAGATGTGCTGCTAAAAATGATTCTGTGGAGCACTGCTCATGTCAGAGTGTGACAAAAATAGGCACGTAAGACTTTAATACACGGCAATTGCATGCAACAAATCCACACCCCTGGTTACTGTGTATGTGCTTCCATGGAGAAACAAACCCCAGTAGGAAAGTCTCTGGCTGTAAAATTATAGGCCGTTGCAAACAGGTGAGAGTAGAAACAAACTTGGTCATGGTATTGGCTGTAATTTCCACGATGAACAGCATATGTCTTCCTTGGGGTCACTTCACCTGCGGCCAGACTGAGTAGCTTACAGAAGAGCAAACATTTCACTCCTGTGCTACGATCTCTAGCAATCTAGTTACGGAGAGTTTCAGTAACTGGCCAAAGGCAGCAGTGTAGATCGGGGGGTAAGGCAGAGAAGATAGTGATTTCTGAAGACTGTGCCTATGCAGGAATGATACCTGAAAATTTTCTCAAGATTTTTTTCTCACTAATGCAGATTCCCTCTCCATACCATCGTTAAGCTTATGCTACGACACTTTGCATTTGTTCTTTTGACAGAAGTCATCGATTACTTGTTCAGAATATATGGACTTACATATCTTGTGTTTGGCTCCTCACAAGGTTGTTAAATACTTTCAGAAGTTCTAATCTCTCATAAGCATTATCTACTTGATGAGCTTTCAATCCTTATTTTTTCTTATGGCACAACTGTGGGAGGTTGCCCAAAGGATGAGTTTTGACAGCTTTGGCTCTTTATATTTATGAAAACTGGCTATGCAAAACAAAAATCCTTTATCTTTGGTAAATTCTAATGAATATCTAGGAATGCAAATGAGCATGTGGGCACTGTGACGCTGGAACAGAAAGAACAACATGTTCTTTCACTTAGAACTGCGAAGAAAATGCCTGTCTGGCAATAGGATCCAGCCCATAAACAAGTAGCAGGCTCCTGTATGATTACAGAAGCCATAAAATGAGCAAATCCCAAATCTTTATCCTTCCAAAACTAAGCTCACGTCAGAGGCACAACACAGCACCTCACTGAAAAGTCACTTGATTCCATGTTTCTTCTTTCCAGTTCAGGGTACAGTGCACTTATGCCAGTTACCCTTTTAAACCAGCTGCTGTATCTGAAGAATACCTTCTTCAAATCTTCTTTTTATCAGCATAATGCATCAAACCACAGATTTTAGAGATTTGATGACACACATATCACTGTATTATTTCCATGGAGAAAAATCCCACATTTTTCTAAAGCATAAAGCCAGGTCAGAGAGCAGCAGCCTGTCTGCAACAACGAAGTCGTGCTGAAGTGAATTGTGATGCCACAACAGTTCTGCCAGGCGCGAGGAAACAGAACACAAGGACCACAGAACATAAAGCTATAAAAACAAGTCCAGAGGGGAAAAAAAAAAAAAAGTGTTTAGCTGGTTCTGCTAGGAAATAAGAACACTCTCTTAAAGAAAGGGTTGTCAGATCTCAGCTGTACCATCTCTGGTAAGTATGTGGCTGTGGTGGTTGCCCTTCAGAAACTGGTAAGGCGAAGGAAACTGATGTTCAGGACCAATGTGCCAGTTGTACGCACCACAAGGCTCTAACTTGTACATGAGATTCCGCTCTTCTCTTATTTTTCATTCTGTAGCATCCATAGGACAGAAGCTCTATTTTCTCCTTTAAAAAGCCCAAAAATTGACAGTGTGTTAGACTCTACTTTTAATTCGATTCCTCTTTCTTTTACACTGAAAACCTTCGGAAGATCACCCAAAACTTGTGTCAGAATACATACAAAGGTCTACATTTTCCTCTACACTGATAGGAGTAAAAGGCAGTGCTATTGAAGACAGGTGTAAACAGGAGGAGAAACAAACAGAATTTTCAAACAAAATAAACAGCATACTTTATTAGGAAGAAGAACCCCAACTCTTAGGATGGATAACCGGGGACTGTGGCCAAAAGGAAGAGATGAATAAAAGGCAGCATGAATTTGTTAGGGAGAATTGCCAAGCCAATTCAAGGTACTTGCAGAGCAAAGTAATAAGTCCTGTGGAAAGAGAAAAAATTGCAAATGCTTTCAACATTTTTTGAAATTGTATTTTTCTGAACAAATAAAAAGAGCCTGAACTAGAGAGCTAATACAGGGTGGCTGAAGAGGCCATTAGAAATTGTTCCACAGAACTGCTCTCAGTGGTTCACTATCAGAGGGGCAGCTTGCATCAAGTAAGCTTCAAAGAAACCAACACTGGTTCTGGTGCTACTCAGTACTTCCAATGATGACTTGTAGGATGGGACACAGAGGATATGTTTAGGAAGATGACATCAAACTGGGGTAACTCTGAGAGGACAGAGTTAGAAAGCAAGTGAAAGGGCCTACCATCTTCTCTACTCTGTGCTTCAGTAAAGACCAGTGCAAGAGACTATTTATTTAGAAAATGTAGCCTAAAAATATAGGATGGAGAAATGGAAAAGATCTGGGATCATGAAGACAACACAGGTTAGGCTTGAATTTAAAATCAGTATCATAGTAGTCATGAGATACATAGAGAGCCTCTGAACTTCACCTCCACTAGAGCACTACGATCAGCTTGGATTCTGCATTTCAATAAAAACTTGAAACAATCGGAAGTTCGGAGGAAATCAGCACAAATGGAAACGGGGCTGGAAGACATGGCCCACAAGGAAAGGATAAATGCTTTATTAGGATTGTGCAAATATTAGTGCATTCCTGTGCTCCTGATAAAAATAAGTGCTGTAAAATGGAAGAGTGATTCTCTTTCTTCACATATAGGATGATGGATAAGACAAGGAAAAAAGAAGGATTTAGTTGGATCGAGGAAGATTTATGAGAATCTTCATTTTACAAAAAGCCCTGCAATGGCAGGATTGGTTCAGAGTTTTGAAACTGGAAAATGAGGAAAGAGGCAGACAACTGTGTCAGGAATGATAAATACATTCGGTACCTCCTTGTGGGGGGAAAGGACTAACTGATCTCTTAAAGTTGCTTCCAGCCTTGTGATTCGCTTGATTTCATGGTACATTCCTCTACACCATAGAGCTACATGTTTTAGCTTTTTACTGTTTAGAACAGTTCTCTCAGGAATGATACCATTTTCTTCGATTATTTACTCTCATTCTAGTCCATTCGCTTCATATTCGGTATAAATATTGTAATATTGCAGTCCTACTTGAGTTTTCCTTTTATTTAAACCTTTCCCTGCATAAAATGCCCTTTTCAGTAAAGCACAGCAGCAATAATAAATGACCCACAGCAAGAGGAGAACCGGAACGGGAATCATATAACAGGAGGAATTCTCCTGTTTCATAGGCATTCAATTAATTTATTTCCAACAGGAGAACTCCACTTCCCTCTCACCGGTGCAAACCCTGGCCCTGGCCCTACAGCTGTGGTTCAGGAAACACTCTTACAGTACAGACTCAAATAAATACTTCACAATTTCCTACTGACACTTCCTCTATAGTTAAAAGTTATTCCTCTGCCAAATGGGTAAAGTCACAGAGTTTGGATTAAATTTCACTACATCCATCAGCAACAGAAAGTGGAGATTCAACACTGCACGATGTTTATGGAAACCAAAAAACATGGTAGTGAAACACCGTGCCTGCAAATCTAACAGGTGACACCACTTTTCTAAATCCGAGGCACCACCCGCTGCCGATTCACCCATAGCTGTTACTACTACTTTCTAGCCTGTATACTACAGTGTTCCTCTCTTCAGAACCTTCCTGGCATTTAGCTCTCCATCTCAGTTCTGAGGTGTTTCCTGCTCCATTTTTTCACCATGCAAGTCTCAGGCCCAATCCAAAATCTGTTGATCGGCGCTCTCTCTTTAAACTTGTATCGTGGATTGTTTGTAATTACAGCATCTTCAGTTGAGGAAATGGAAAGTGCTCTACTAATATTTATGAATAATTCATAATTCATAATGCTTTTGCATTTTCTTTATGCATAGAAAACAACAGAAAAAAACCAAGAAGAGGTAAGCCATTTTTCAGAGTCACAGAATAAGCTTCTGGGAACACTTCATTTTCACTGCTCTTCGCCCAGACTCTGCTATTACTGCTGCAGCCCCCACTGAACATATCCCTTGGATTCTCAAAGTAGCTTTAGCATGTAAATCCTTTCACATTTACCACTCTGTATGCAGGGGTCATTCCCTTTCACTGAAATACCACACATGCTTATTTGTGCGGGCCAGTCTGGTCCTTCTTTCTTGGAGTGAGATTTCAAGGAGAAACCTTCAACAGCTCCCACTGCAGAAAATCTCTTCCCAGGGAGCTAGAAGTACTGGGTTCCCATGGTCTTTCTGAACAAGTTCTTTCCTTCCAAATCCGATTTGGTTTCTTGCTTTTTTTAAAAAACACTTTTTTTAAAATTTCATTTTTTTACGATGATCCCAACATTTGCAAAAGAAACTTGGTTTTTTGGGGGTTTGGTTTTTTTTTTCTGTCCTGAGAGAGCTTAGAGGGAAGAAAAATTTGTCAGGAATTTCAGAAAAATGAAAGCATATTCTCAGATAAAATATCCACTTGTGATCACCTACTTGTTGGCCTGTTTGAGAAAGTGTTTTGAAATACAATACAGAACACTGCAGGGGGTTAGGCAATTCGAGTCCCATTGCTGCAACACCAGAATTTTAGTCAAGCTCAGAGTGGAGTTCAGAGTCCTTAACTGAGTACTTGCGTTTCCTTCTATTCGGTGCGCAGGGGTAAGGGCTGCCAAAGGCTGCCTCCAGACCACCTAACGAGACACTAAGGATAGTAACTAAAGGGCTTTTACCTTGTAAAAAATGCAGGTGTCTTATGGTAGGCTGACTTCTTCCATTTGAGTTTCACAGTCTCGAAAGCACTTGCTGAGGCAAGTCAGGGCTTCTTCTCTCAGAAAGGATTTGTCCCTATGTTTTAAAGGTAGGAGGGGAAGTGACTGGTTTTATCGTTTTACAGAGTTGTCAGACCTTTAACACAGAGGCTGGAAAGATCACTTGAATTTCATGATAAACCCTTTATCACGTTTCTCAAGTGGGCTAAGTACTCATCAGTAGGTTCCTGTTGAAGTTCCATTTTGAGACTACAGAAAAATGGTTTGGGACTTCACGTAGTAGGGGGGAGACTCAGATGTCAGTCCTTCCAAGGCTCAACTCAGGTTAAGTAGGTACCGTCGGGTGGAACAGGTGGCAGTCTTATGCAGCCTGCATCTACTGGATCGAACCATTCAGACAAAGCGCATGGATCGCACAGAAGCTCAGATAATTTGCTGTCAAGATGGAGACATTTACAGGCCTGTTTTGAAATGTGACATTAATACAAAATACTAGTTCAAGACTCAGGTGCTTTTGCAGTACCGTAGCAGAAAACCGGAAGTATTGTAGTGTATTTTAGGACCTGACACCCTAAGTGGGAACTGGACAGATTTCAGATGCACAGGTCCTTCTATACATCTGCCCATAAATCCTCTCCTTGCAGGAAAAAGTCCTTTTGTCTTTCTACACCCAGATCCTCTCAATTCAGAAACGAGTTAATCTCAAAGCCAGATTAAATAAACAGATGAGGCGCGAGAAATCAGTGCCTACTCTGGAAAATGAACTCAGACAGAGAAGCACTGAAGATGTTTGTCTGTTTTGTCTGTCAGGAGAGGTTCTGTGAGCCTGTCCTTTTGCCATCCACGGGGAAAAAGACTGAGATCTCTGTGTGAGCTTAGACCCTGTGATTTTTCATCAGCTAAATCTATGGTTCTTCTCTGATGCATCGAAGAGTGAATGTTGGCTTTGTTATATTTTCAACAATCAGCCAAGTGGTAAGTTCAAAGAAGCTTCCAACCACACTGTGCTTTAGAAAGTTTAAGAAAACCTAGTAGCCCATTGAGTCATTATTCTGATATTTATAACATTAAATATAATAACATCCAGAGGGACGAGAGAATATAGAGAGCATGTACAGTCATCCTCTAACCAGCACAGCTTCAGCAGAGGAAGACGCTGTTAAAATAATCTGCCTGATTACATTCAAGCGAGGGCACAAATTGGGGAACGCACCGCATCCTTCACTTAGCCTTTTGGGATACTGCTGATAAATTTCACATAACGAGCCCTTAGTAAAATATTAGCAGAAGGATCCGCAATAAGATAGAGTTCAAATGAAAATCCCAATTAGGCACAAATACCTTCTCACTGCTAAGAGCTCAGAATGATCAGATTCACTAAGGACTAAGAGAACGCGAGTAAACAGCAGTCAGGGGGAAACCTGTGCAGGTTTATTTAGATAACCTGTGGTAATGCAGTTTGTAATGTATCTGGGTGAAATCGTTTCTCAGAGCAGTCAGTATTGTCTTACCTGTTCTTCATACTCGACTTCCTATTTAATCATCTCCTAACTGGGCAGTAATATTCTCTGTAATTTTCTCTCTGTTTTTCTCTTTGAAGTCACTTGACTGCATAACGTACCTGATCCCGATCTAGAGCTAGAGCTCCTAGGGGCTAGTATTTGTAAATATATTTGTAGTAAACAAATAATAAATTTGTTGTAAATAAATTTGTAGTAACAGAAGACTGCCTTGATCAGATTTAGGAAAGGTCTATCATTTCAATATTCAGTAGCTTCCATTACCAAAGCTATTTGGAGACTCTCATAATAATCCTGCATGGCTTTTCTTTTTCATCATACCCAGTCACCTAACTAGTAAGTCATTAGCAGCATACCTGCCATGTCTTTGCTCAGAAACTGCAGTTCAGTTCCTGACCCTTTTCTTTAACAGATACAGCACGAAAGGACTTTTAAAGCAATTCCAATACCACTACAGTTTCCCAGGCATTAGGTGAGGCACTGGAGCAGCAGGCCCAAGAATTCCTGCCACGCAGCTCTGTTCTTTCGCTGTATCTGTGCAGGTCTGTTCCTGTCAGTATCATATTCAAGGACTCATTATGTTAAGTGCCCTAACTTGGAAAGGGGAGCGCAGCCACAAGTTCTTGAAAATCATGTGCTCTGAGCATTTTACTTCATATCCCATTTCCAAAATGCTGAATTTAATCAGTAAGTCACTGTGCTAATACATACTTCATACATAGTTAGTACAGAGCCAAGAAATCAATTCTAATCTTCGTTAGGAATGAATGGAAAAAAGCATTCAGGACTGACTCTCTTCATACGACAACAAAGGTTGCATAAACCAGATGCCTTTCCACAGCAGACTGAGCAACCCTCAGAGCTGTGTGGGAGCAGAGGTGCGGTGATGCTCAAGCACTCAGCAAAGAGAAGCTCTGGAGCTAGAATGGGTCACGGGTGTTGTCTCTGATCTACCTCCCCAGGGCGAGCAGATATTTCCAGGCTTTAAACATCTTTACACTGTGGGCTACAGAGCTTCAGTATAATGACATTAGAGTTGAATAAAGGAGGAGCAGAACAAGAATCTCTGCATTTTTGAATTGATTGCAGGTAGAGGAAGTGTTAACAGGATTGAGCTGAAGAGAAGTACTCTATTCTCTTTGCTGCTTGTTCTACCCATTAGGAAGGAGATGGCTTCACTGCTGCTGACAGCCCTATCTATTTGAGAGCTATCCTCTCCAGCAGCAGCACGGGCAAAGCAGTCCAGCCTCTGACCAGCAGAAAAATACAGGAGCCCTCCAGTGGCCAGAACTACTTTAAACTGTGACACAGTTACTGTTACCTTGGTTTACCTCCCCTGCACAGAACTTCAATGGAAAGATGCGCTACTTTTATCCATTTTGACACTGCTGATGGATGGAGTCCCTTGCAGGAGTCAAAAGGCTGCTCTTTTCTCGGGACTTCTCCTTGGCTTTGAAACTCTCTTGTCCTCCTTTCAAATAAGCCAAATCTTTTTACTAACTGTGCATGCTGGAATGAGTTCCTTTAGCTGGGTTTTTTGGCAAATGAGAAAAGGGAATTGTTCTCAGATTATTTCAATAAAAATTAATTAAATGACACTGCCAGAAAGCTTGAGTACATTTGTAGAATTCTGCAAGCTAAATATTGCGTGAGGTTAACCCGTACCCTCATACTCACCAACCTACTCTCTGGAGATGTGGAATTTGCTGTGTATTCTCTTTTTCATGATATAGATTCACTTCTGCTTCCACTGGAATGCGAACAGGACTTTTATTCGATAGGTTCAAGGAACAGGTCTATAAAGAAGACTGAACACTTCACACTGCAAAAAGACCTCTGTGGTACTCAGGGGTCATCATCCCACTGACCTTTAATAACACATAACCATTACCTTGAGGAGGATCAATGGTCTCTTTTGACATTCCTTTGCCCATTGAATTGTGCTTTCCTCTGTGATACCCTCAGTTATTTCTCTAGGTTACTTATGAAGCAAGGCCCTACCCTTTACAAGCCTTTACTCGCTGAGACAACACACCCATAGCATGGAGACGAGAAGACTCAAGCTTCATCAGATCTTATCAAGACACAGGATAATTTTAGGCGTGATGAAATGAATGGGGAACCGTCACTTATTTCAATAATAGTGAAATTGGTTCCCCTTTCTAAAGCTTCAAGACAAAAACCCAAACCAGCTGTACTATGAGAAAGCAAATCTCATTCCTGCCAACCAGCTCCTTCTTCAGTGTTATTTTTGGCAATTGCATGCCTAATGATGAGGGACACAATCGCTGCCCAGGGTTTTGGTATGACACTGACCAAACTCAAAAGTTCCTGCGTTTCTTTTATCAAAGGCAAGGTGTCCTATTTCAGACAACCTTCAACTGGTAATGATTTATTTACATACTATGTTTTGGTAGGACTTATGAGAAAGCAGGTGATAATGGTATTCTTACTACATTTTGCAAGTAATACAGCAGCAAACTGTGATAAAAATAACGTAAAAATAGGTTTGGTCACTGTCGGTGACCAAATACTGACAATGCTTGTCAGTATTTTGGAAAAAGAGGTTTAGTAATTACATTTGTTAAGTAAATACATTTCAAACCTCAGAAAACTATTACCATACTTTTGTACACAAACATCATTTATCAGTTTTGTTTAGGTGAAAAGGACTAAAGGATCACTTCCATTCTCCTCGCTTCTAATTCAGTCTCACGGAAACCGTTCATTTCACACTAAGGCTGAATTTGCTTTTTTAATCATTTGAGACTGCAGAGGAAAGCTATGGAGATATAAAAGACATTTTTGCTCACAACAATCCACACCTTCTGCCCTCTTTTTCTTGTTAATTAGTATTTTATGAGATACTACTTTGTTATTCTTGGCCCAAATTACACGTTGGTATAACTACAAAGACTTGGAAGAATTGTCCCTGCTATAAAAGGACTAACTTAAATATTTTTAAGCTTTGAAATAAGTCTTGAGTCTGCTTTCCACAAACCCAAGGAAATATTATTTCTACTTCAGTAATACATCTTTTAGCTCTCCAGGAGAGTATGGCTGTGTTATAAATAAGCTGTAGCTCTTTCCTACTTTATAGCATGCAAAGATGAGCTTTTTCCAGAGATGACTTGCTACAAAGTAAATATACCAGTGCCCTGCTGATAATTATTTCTTTGTAACTGCAAACACAGCCCTTTCCTCCGCTCTAGGTACCTTTGACAAGCTCTTGAAAACATGTTTCACACAGACACTGCCTGCGAGTCACTTACGGTATTGCCGTAGCAATATCTGAAACATCTGTACTTTTGAAAGTATCCCCAGAACCTCCAATAATCTCTGCTCTTCACAGCCTGTAGACTAGGAATAAAAATTTGGTGGATGGTTAACAAACCTGGGCAGCTGTCGCCCAGCAACAGGAACTGAATTTCAAAGGCGTATGCCCTTTTCCAAGAGACCCCGTTCCAACAATCAAATTTTAAATGAAACATCTTCACAGATCCCAACTGTGACAGCAGCGTGTGCTACGTACCACTAGTCTGTAACCCCAGGTAATGCTTCTCCTTTGAAGTTAGAGACCCCACCGTGGACCTGAGGAATCCTCTTCCGTCACACCTGGTGCAGCTGCGGAAGAGGCAGACATTGGCCAAGAGGCCAAGAAAGGCCAAGACAGCAAGTACTGCAGGTGGCTTTTGACAGCAATTCAGCCAGGGCATCTGTGCTTTATACAGGACCAGATCTGCTATGTCTGGCATTTGTCAGTAGACAACAGATACATTCTAAAGGAAAAGCAGGATCTACCTTTTTAAAGGTGCAATAAGAAAGAATGTTATTTCATTTAATCATGGGCTGCAAAAGCATGAAACTCGTGTTTCTATCACTGCTGATGTAGGGGGTGTCCAGTCTTCTAGGACAGCTGTCTTTGGGCCTTAGAGAGTGATTGAGCTCATTAAGGGGTGTAGTCTCTGTTGTGAACTCTGAACTCATGCACTGAAAAGGCCGGGTGGAATACTGAAGGAGGGCTGCTACCTGCTGACACTGAACTCATACAGAAATAGAGATGCAAAAGCAGTAGATCAGTGATTTGGACAATGGTAAAGCACATGCTTGAAGATAGAGAGGCTGATCTCTCCCTCTTGATTCCCTTATAACTAGCTCTACCATACAGTGCCTAAAAGCCTGAAGCATCTGCTGCGAAGCTTGTGGGCTGAAAGGTCCTTGTGATTTTGGTGTTGAAAATGAGCACTCTGGAGCAGAGCACACCACAGGTTCACTGCACACACCGGTTGCTAGCGTGGGGCTTTCTTGTTAAGGGAGCGGTCTCCAGCGCAGTTCCTGTGCATCAAGCTGCCTGGATCATCTAAATTCCTAGCACCATCAGGAAGCAAACCAAAAGGACTGCTAAAGTTACATGGCCCATGGGCAGCCTGTCATCTGGCCGACGAGCCAGTACAAGCCTGTAGCATTCTGCAAGAATTCTGTCATCCATGGGGCTGCTGTCACCCATGGCTCTAGTCCTTCCCTCTGATGGCTCTCAGGAGTACCAAAGCTAGAACTGCTGGAGCTCTGAGAGATGCGGGTGTTAGCAGAACCAGTAGTTCATCCATCCGAGATACGGGAGTCTTCATTTAAAAGGCAGACACTAACTACATCTCCTAATGAACTACATCAGCCACCACTCAGGTTTCTCAGTACCTCCAAAACCAGCATTTTTGGTTTCCAGTTTTGAGTAGTGCCCATATGCTGAGTGAGAGAGGGCAGGTGTAAGTAAATACAGTGATTTTTTCACCTTAACGCGGAAGAGCACTGCATGCCAAAAAACATCCTCTTTGTATTTCTTCAGACAAGCTGCTAACATCTACACTGCAAGATTCAGGAGATAATCTCCTTTCTGCGTGCAAATGTGGAAGGAAAAGGGCTAGCATAATGTAAATTTTGACTCTGTTGAAAGCAGAGCCCTTTGGGACTAACTTCCCACCATGCTCAGCTGCAATGAGAACGCACTGCTTGAGAGAAGGAACAGGAGAATCTTTGTGAATGCTGCCTTTTCCCCTCCGTTCCTGTCGATATTTAGCGAGTCCTTCCCCACATTCTTATTGGTTAAGCTGGAGTGATCTGTTCTCCAAATGAGCGGGAAAGGACACCACTTTATTTTAAACATCTGGTGAAAATGCTGAATATAACGTTGGGAATTTGCAGCTGGGAACTGGATAGCAAAAGGGATATGACTTTCAAAAAACCCTAACAGAGCAACAATTCAATCAGAACTCCAAAAGGGGAAGGGGGAAGCAATGAGGGAAATCTTTGCAGCTGGAATAGCTCAGGAAGATAGAATGGATTTGCACAGTCACTTTATTTATTATTCCAAAAGAAACTGAAAACAAGGCTCAGAAGTGCAGATCTGCAGCTGAGAAGCAGAAGGGTGGGCAGTGGCTGAACAGGACATTTTTTAAAGGTTAGTCACTTTAATATGCCCATATATACGTGTCTTCAAAAACTGGACCAGCTTCTCGGTGGGTGTAAAAGACTGCAGTTCACAGAACTAAAGTATTTATACTAGCAGAGTCTCTAATGTTTCTATTCCTGGCAAACAGAAAAGTATAAAAACTTCACAAAAGCACACACATAGAGTAGCAAAGTGGGGAAGAGCAGACTCTGCAAGAAGTGCTTCTCCTAGTGCTAAAAATACATATTATGTTTTTGTTTTAGTTTCAAATGATTTTGCTCTAGAGCTCTGCGTTCCCCAGGCTGTGCAGCTCATGTTAGTAGCTCCCACATGCCACAACACTAAACATTTGCACCAGTTTGCCCATTCTTAGCAGGGGGTAATTGTTCGTTTGTTTTCAAAGCAGTCACCAAAGTGAAGCCTATCCAGCAATATTTTCCAGTACTGAGAAAAGAAAACCAGCTCTGATACTAGTAAGTTTACTGCGTTCAACTTTTGAAGACTTAAGCCAGCTCCTACTACGAAGGTCTCTCTGAGTACTTCATGTGTATTTTCCACTCTGAAGTGGAGACGTCCCTGCAGTAACCCCAGCTATGCTTGTTAGTCTCGTACTGGGAGGTCACATGCCCTTCTGTGGTGGGTTTTGGCCTTTTCTCTGTTTTGTGACCTCCCCCTTCTTGAAATGTGCTGTTGTAAATCATCACCATCGGAAACAAGACCAATGTCTAGGTTGTGCTAAACGCAAAACAAACTAAAACTGTCACAGACGGCAATCCTCTCCTTCATTTTCTCTACCAGTGGCCATAGAATAATTCAGAAGAAGGGCTGAGGTTCAAACTGAGAAGCCGTCATTAATGCAGCGCTGTGCTGAGGCCCTGGAGAAGGGGTAGGATGTTCTTTTAAAATGCTTTTGCATGCCAAGAGCTTTCTAGACGTTTTATAAACCAGATGCTGTAACTTTAGCTTAGAACAGATGACTTAGCGACTGAAAGGAGGAGAAAGTAAAGTAAATATCTTGGTACATGGGAGAGGGTAGCCATTCCCTTAGCAGCACAGGGCATGGTGTTGCAGAGAGAATGCCTGAAATACCTTAGGCAACAACTGCCACCCCAGCTGATACTGCTGTGATACCGCCGAGGTGTGCAGGGTGAATCCAGCCCCAGCTTTGCCATCCAGAAACCTCAGCGTGCTGCCTTCTGTTAATAATACCGTGACCTGCCGTGGGCTCAGTATGTGGTGCACAGACTGTACAACTTCAATCAGAATTCAGAGGCGGTGTCATATCTTGTTAAAAGGATTCAACTTCAAATGTCTTCCAGCAAGCACTTTTTTTTTTAATTTGTTTGGGAAAAAGAACACTGAGAGGCCTAACTGGTGGGTAGTGTTTTGGCATATTCTTAGCCTTTTGGAAATCACATTCCTACTTTTACCTTCCTTGTTTCAAGATAACAACGTACATGAAACTCTAAATACAGGTCATTTGTCTAGGACTTTCTCTTGACTTACTTAGTGACAACCTCAGATGACTCTTGTGCCATGAATTTTCTATCAGTCTGAATGATCACGTGATCCTACAGTTCTACAATTAAAGCACTTCCACATCACATTGTTTTCCTTCTATTTCTTTGATGTCCAGGTTCCTCACGCCTAAAATTTCTAAATGCTTTAGTCTTCTAAATTCTAAAATAGACAACTTTATACAGGTGGCATGATTTTTAAAGTATTTAACTTGCAAAGTGCACTTTTGCACACATTTGAGCTGCTACTCTAGCTTTGAACAAGAAATTAAATGAGGGTAAGGAACAAAGAGGGGAAGCAGCAGAACAACAATCCAAACCCCATTAACTGCTCAGTAAGGCACTTCTTATTCTTCTATTCTTCATCTAGTTGACTTGGAGACATTTTTTGGTTGTTTGTTTTTCATGTTCTTTCCTTTCTTCCATTACTTGTTTAGCATATTACCTCACATCTAACAGTAACAGGAAGAAATACTGAAGCTTAAAGCCATAGCCTGGGGAAAACATATGTAACTACCAGACAGTATTCCTCTATTTCCCTGAATCAATATTCCTTGGATAAGTACTTCCCCTTGTAAAAAAGGAAAAAAAAAAAAAAAAAAAAGTTACGTCATTGGAAAGGACAATTAACATTTTGCAGTGGTTTGAAGTATTCTTTTTACAGGACTTGCAACTTTTGTGCATATGTCTACCAAATAAAGCATGCCACATAATGACATAAATTCGCTTCACATTTACAGTGCAACAATCAACCTGAATTCTTCTCAAGTATAAAGAATTGAATAGAATTCCTAAATAAATCTACCCTTACATAAAGATGTGAGATGATGAACCTGCTTGAAAACTTGCATTATAACCTAAGAGAAAGAATCCCTCTAAATAACTCTTACATGGAGTTTGGACAGCTGTTGAATAACACGAAAATCCTGCTAGTAGAGTTATATTATAGTTTCTACTTCTGCTTCCAGCTGGCTGATGCCTGATCGAAGCTGAATGGAAACAAGAGCCAAAGATACACATTGCTCTGTGCAAGAACCAGAAAAAGGAAAGGCTGAGAGCCAAATCATTCCCTCTGCTTCTAGGTGCCTTGAGCGGGAATTCACGCCAAGACTGACCAGCGCTGGCTGGGAATACTGTAAGGGAATGTAGGCACAGATGTCATACTTCTGTGCATGTGGTCTGAGACCACTGCAACATCTTCATGGCTCTTAGGTCTTAGACGCTGACAGACGGCCAACCTCCTGCTGGGGATGAGGCCCTGCATCAGACAGATTCTGACCTCTCTGGGGAAAACCCAGCTATGCATGCTTGCCAGGCTCCACAAGGGAAAATTTACTTTGACCTCCTCCTAGGAAATCCAGACCCTGACTCTATAATAGGAAAATGTTGCGATACATAGAGAAGTTCATTCATCTTTAGATATACGGAAAGAAAACATACATAATGTCATAGGGCTGGCTTAAACCATCTGAAAAGGAAAGCTCAATTCATACAGCTTTTTGAAAAAACAGCACTGGAAGCATGTTTTGTTTGAATCTGCAGATCTACTGAAGTCAAAACTTCATGAAAATGTGGATTTCTTCTTGATTTTGTTTCAGGAGGAAGCAGAAAAAAAGTTGAAATGTATGTCACTCTAAGAACAAAAACATTTTCATTTTAAAAATACTCAGCATTTTTTCCTTCGTGAAGAATTCTGAAATGTTAGCATTTTGTTCCACTTTGTAACATAGCGAGACTTGGAAACAGCTAAAACTTCCACTAACAGAGACTGTCTTTTGCAAGTTCCAAAATTTAGGTTGCCAGTTCTTTAAGAGTTTTACGGTCTATGTCCTGCAAGGATAATGGAGAAGAAACAAGATGGACTGTAAGAATGTGTCATGTCTTATTTCTTGGCCCAGCCCAGCAGCATATCCTGGCTTTCATTTCTAATAATAGTGCTACCGTGTGACAGAATTCAGTATCAATTCAATCCCTCAGCTTCTTTTAGACATAATCCTCGCAATACTAAGGATGCGCAGGGACAACGAAGAGAAGCAGCACAGAGCAAAACCTTCGTCTGCCTCAGCTAGACTATGCACGTTTTAACGACGTGTGTTAGCAGTAATGGTATATTAAACTTCAAAATTCATTTGTCCTAAGCACAAATGAGGGTTTGTGTAGAGATGAAGGATTTCTAGCAGCTGATAGCTCAGCACAGGAGCTCTGCACACGAAACTTTTCTTTCCCCTTTGCTTCACCATACTGATTTCTTCAGAATTCTGTCTGAACGCATTTGCTTGATGGTGAGTCCCTGCGTGGCGCCTTCATCTCTAATGAATGTTCTACATGAACCCACTTTCCTGTCTTGTCATCGCCTAGAAAGGGATTGCAGGTAATGACAACATGAGAAAACATGTCAAATGAGCATTTAAACTAAAGCAGGTGAGATTTTATATATTTCCTGTGGAAAGCTTCTCAGTGATTTGAAGCTGTGTCAGAGCAGGCCTTCTGAACATCTTCTTTCAGAAGGCACATCCCTGGCTGTGAGTCACTTACCATACTGCATCAACTGCAATGGCACGTCTCAGAAAGAGTCGCCCCAGGAATCGGTCTAGGAGAATTCATGCTCTGCAATGCATACACCTCATGACTGACTGCGTGACTACACCGCTGGCTGAATGGTTTGTTTAGAATTATTTTAGCTCATTTGTAGGCAAATTCTAAGTATCGTTGTGCGGGAACAATTACTGGGTTCATCACAGTACCGAAAAAAAGCTATGGTTCTTTTTCTAGTTTTCCCTTCCTTCCAGAATTCTTTTTACCATTAATGGAAGAATTTTACAGCCTACTCAATGGCTCCCACAAGCCATTTTTACCTAACTATCCTGCTTTAAAGCATCTACATTCCAAAGTCCAGAAGTATCATTCATTCCTCACAGCTCTGTGTGCCTCTTACGGTTGATGTAGAGAGCCAAAGAGAAGACATTGCAGCGTAGCGTCTTTGTGGGTTTCAGTAGTTTTATTTTAAGGTATGCACCAAAGAGCTGCAATGATACCCAAAGGACATAAGCTGAGAAAACAGAGCAAGAAGGTTATTTTATGTTTTTTGTTTGTGTGTTTGCAGAGCCCAGAAGTGCATAGAGAAATACTCTCAAAGCTAGTTTGTGTAGTTTGTTACTGGACTTTAAAAAGGATGACACCCTCTGAGATACAATACATCTGGTCTAGGCTGAAGCAGAAATAAGGACTGCAGAAGAACAAGAAGGGCAAAGCATGAATGAAGAAAGATTTAGATGGAAAGAATTCGACCAGTTAACCTTTACCTTTCTCTTTTTGCTGCCCAGAACACTCTGTGCTACTGGCCAGAAATACAGTTCTATTTGTACAGCCATTTGTTTTGTGAATGTTTGTAGGCCTTAAAAAGTGAGGCAAGAAAGTGAGTCTTCTTAGTTTAAAGCAGTAGGCACAGCTATAAAATATGCAGAGACAAACTGACCTCCAAACACAAGCTGTGTTTTATCACAAGGACAGAAACCTAGGGAAGAATATCTAGAATGGATTGGTGAACATAACAAGAAGCAACAGGGTAGCTGAAACATGATTTTGACTGAGATTTATATATAAATGCTGATCTTATGGTGAGCATCCTACACGACTTTGGCATCAGCAGCATAGAGTACACATAAATTTTGGATTTATGGGAGGCCAAATAAACAACCGAGACAGCAGAAAAAGATGAGGACGATTGTGTCATTTTCTGTATTTGGTAAATCCAGCAAGAAAACCCAACATCATGAAAGATGACATAGTAGCAACAAAAGAAGAAAGGAAATAGAATAAAACTTCTCTTCATGAAGAAAGGCAAAGAACTACCCACAGATTTGGTTTTGGAGTATAAAAAGAAGATGAAGGCCAAACCCGATTTGTTTGTTTTGCAGTTCACAAGCAAATTTGCAAGTGTCTGCTAATTCCTATAAGTCAGGTGGCTAATACGCTGCACCTGAAACATTATGCAATAGAGGTCTATACTTTGTCTTTCTTTTCATTTAGGCAGAAGCTCCCAAGCTTAAAAGCATCTGCAGAGCACACAAACACACCTGGTGTTCCAGCAACACAGGTCTGTTCCAAACGATTTTCCACTCTAGTTTTCTAGTCTCAGCACACCAGTTTCTGTCTCAGTATCTTTGTTCCCCTTGCAATAGGCATGGGGAACCAAATTTCACAAGCCCCAACCTGTCTTCTGCTCCTATCTGTACAGGGGGGAGTTCTGAAGGGGCACAACAGCCCCCCGTCCCAAAAGCCACTGGTGTAGATTTTGATGCACCATCGAAATTGTCCCTCTCTTCTATTTTTTTTTGGAATGTAATTCACCTTCTTTTTTCAGAGGGTGTTTTTTGCTATGCTGATACAAAAGAAAGCACAAAGAACATCACTATTACGAGCACTTTGCTGATAAAAGGTTCCAAAACAAGTGAAATACTGTAATGACAGTCTCTTCAGCTGATAAAGTGGGAAAGCAGAAAACTACTTGTAAGGCAGCCTTATGATTCAGAAAGCTCATTTGTTCACCTGCGAATCCTTCGGTACATATAGTTATGAACTGGTGGGGGGAATGATTCCGTCTCACTAGGATTTGCAGCAATTTGCTGAAGACCAAGAGAAACAAATAGCTACAGGGTAACAACATAGACCCAAAGCCTTAGGGTTCTCCAATCTTACAACCACAACACTGCTTTGTCAGGGACCACGACTGGCCAGGTCTCCTCTTCAAGTCAAGAAAACATAGTGGGTAACAATCAGCACTTCCCAATTACTTATACTAAATAGTAACCTATCACTATAACTTGAGGAGAAAGTTTAACTTCTCTTGTTTCATTACTTGCTCCTGAAAAATCTTGTCTTACAAGACCAATATGACATCTATTGCTAATTCCCTTGATGTCATTAGAGAATTTCACCTGTGACTGTATTAGGATGAAGATTTCACTGAAGTTTTTAAGTCAAAGTCTAAATAAGGGAAAGAAAAATGTGCAAAGCAAAATTGATTCTGTCCGGGTTTTAGTCACTGTGTCCTGGTGCACATTTATACTGGATTTAAAGCTGAAGCACTGACAAAATAGTATGAAAATAGCTATGCTGTAGTGGAGAAAAAAGAAATTTGTGATGTCTGTTGTTCAGGAAAGAACTGACAGCTGTCGGTATGAATTTTTCTTGTCATTTATAAAGTAACTGAAGATTGATTTCTGGGGTGAGAAGCAAAAAAAAGGCGTCAGTCTAGAAAATGCTCCAATTCATATTTATCTGGGGAGAGGAAGCAGAGAAGAAGGTCCTTTTTTTCCCCCCTATGCCCTCAGGAGTAGCACCTTCTAGTCTGTCCTTGTGTGTGTATTTAGCTTCAAATCTCTCTCCTCATTCAAATTCTGAAGAGTTAGATGTTTTTTTCTCTTTGTGAGACAACCCCTGTGTTTGTGCAGGAAAGCTTTTAGGGACAAAGCACTAGAAAGGAGTCCTCAAGTCTGCAACATGACTCAGAGAAGATGCTTTTGATGGTTCTCTGGGGATGCCCGCAGAATCAAAAGCATCTCCTGCAGGCTGAGGTAACTGTCTAAAGAATGCCTAAAGAACAGGCAAGGACTTCTCTTAGCTGCTGTAACAGACTGCTGACTTTCAGGAAAACAGAATGGAGGCCACAAAAGCTAAGATGTTCCTATAGAGATGGAAACCAGAAAGATCAAGGGAGTCGCCCATGTACCTACAACAGCTTGTGGTTGTTTTAAGGATTTAGCTGGATTAAAGTAGTAAACCGGGGTGCAAAAACTGTTAGTTAACGTTTGCTACTAAATATACTCTAAATGACTAAACCGGAGGGGAAAATTCATGTCTAAGAATGAGTAGCTAGTTGCTTTCAACACCAAGCTTGGCCACAACTAGATTAAGTGCCCTCCGTTCACCTACATGTACCTTAGTGCCAGAGCTTGTTGGAGCAATAAAACTTATTACTGAGTCAGAAGTTCCTATAAGGAGCTGTTCACACCACCTGTTAGCAGAAGCCAGCCTTATCTGATCGATTTATGAGCCCATTGGAAAAGGTCCTGCAAAACCCAGTGCATTCTTAATAGTCAATCTGAAGTGCTCATAACTCATTCCAATGAAACCCTATTTTCTCCAGAGAACTCAGAAGCCTTTCTTCTTGGGGAGAGCAACTTCCAAGCTGTATTTCAAGTTTCAACTTCCATCGCTTTTGGCCGTTAAAAGCGTTCAGAAAGAAGTCGCTCTCTATAAAAATAAATGCACATAAATTATATACATATTATATATATTACTTCCCTATAGAGATTTTCTTGACCCCTCAGTTTCATCAGTCATTCAGATTCAGGAACAGTTGAATTATCTTCACTCAAGGCTTTCCAGGCAAAATAAAAAGTACAATCAGTTTCCCCAGCTGGGAATAAGAAGGATGTGATTCTCTCAAAGGTCATTATAATTTGGAAATAAAAATTTAGATTTTTAGCACACACAGACTTACATTGGATCAAACTATTTTTGGTGGGAATTGACACGAATCATTCCATTTGCATGAAGTTCTATCAATTTGTATCAACAGGGGATTTGTGCCATGGGCATCACGCCCTCCCCAGGTTTCAAAGTTGCTCATATTTTACAATAATTAGTGTTGGTCATTGTAGCACTTTGGAACCTTGGTCTCTTGGATACTAAACCATGCAATCAGCAGCTGCATTTCTTTCCACCAGAAGACTAGGCTAAAGGGAGACTTTCCCTAAAAATATACATCACAGCTGTAAAATCTTGCATTACAGTTGAAAACTAGTATTTCTCAAAGACCTAATTTTAGGACACCCAGATGAACAGAATTAGTGGTCATGTCTGTAATAGTGTCAAGGGATGAATTCTGCCCATATTACAGCTATCCTTTCTTATAGGATAGCATAAAAAAAATTTGCATTTAGACTGACAGCATTTTGCAGATGACAACTTTCCAGAAAAGCATTTAAAATATCTCAGGAACTTTCTGTTCTTTTCTAATGTTTTTCTAATGTTCCCCATTTGAAAACTTTTTTAGAACATAATCAGAATATATTACAATGCACATGCAAATCAGTATACAAACGTTATACAGACACAAAAACACTCCCTGTATACTACAGTCGATTATGCGTGACTCAGCTTCAGTCAAAAATAAAAGTGATACTCTACATATGATGATGTCAGGTTTCTTGCTAAAGCTAAGGCTTGCTGGTATTTTTGCCTACAAATTATCAGGTGATGGCTGTGGGATTACGTCAGCAGTGCAGTCTCACGCGGGGCAAGTTCTCTCACACACAATTTTTTTTTTCCAGAAAGATCCTATTGAAAGATACTACCAATGTGGTATCTTTATCTAAAACTAAACAAGTCAAATACTGCAGCTACACTTAAATACTGATGAAGTAGAAAAGGATCTTTAGAAGACTGCAAGTTCTAGAGATATGAATTTGAGGCAAATGAAAAAAAGTAATAGGAGAGTGTGTTAAAACTAACAAGGGATTGCTTCAGAACAATCTGAAGATACAGACATCTACAGAGCAATGGAAAAGCATCTTGACATATTCTGGACAGGTCTCTCTTGGAAATATTTTCCAAGTTCAGTAAGCAAGCCTTATTTATCCACCAGGGTAGCTGGTGATGTCCTCGCTTTGGAACGGCGCTTGCTAGCATAACTCGCATGTGTTTTCTGAGGGGCATTGTGTCTTTGCAACAACTCCTGAACCAGGTTGACCTTACAAATCCTGGCAATTTAGAATGAGTTACAGTACACAATCAGTCACAAATTACAGTAGGAACACAGGGCTTACTCCAGCCTGATTTTGATGGCTTGTTAAAACCAGTAAGTGAATGGGTCAAGTATTTTCCGCAATATTTGCCAGTAAGAAGAGATCTCCGCCACCAAAAATGACATCCTTGATATACTTCTGAGTGTATTTCTCAAGAAACCATACTTTCGACTCAGGGTACAGCCAGTTGCCTAGTGGAAATTGTAGATGAGCTCTTCCTGACCTAGTCATGCTGTTTTAAATAGGCAGGCCACGGCTGAAAAAGCTTTCTCTTAGTTCACTTGTTAAGAAGAAATGAATGGAACTGACATTTGTGACAGCAAAGATAAAGCTGCGAGTCAAGAGGAACAGATCAAAACATGCATCAGCAAGCCATAGTATGACAAATGTATTTTCTCCCATACTGGTCTTTCTCTGGCCAGAATTACAGATTTACATGACATTTTGTCTATAACCTCCGAAACACAGGGGAAAGGGGACCTCTAACAAGTCCTTCAATTTTATGTGTTTGAACGTGGGACGTTCTGCTGGAAGAGATGGGATAGGGAAGACAGCTGTACAGAAAGAGCAAAGAAATTTTCAGACAGAGCTGTGATACTCAACGCTGCTACTAACTTGTAGGTGACTGGCAGCAACATAAGAAGAGAGAGTTAGCAGCATCTTTAAAGAAAAATCACTGCATAGCCTAGTAAAATATTCTTTTAGTGTACTACTTTTCTTATTTTAAAAACAGGATTGACAAACCTAAGTAGTCTATAAGGACACAAAACAATCTACGGAAAAGATTGAATCTGAAGTTAGCAGAAAATGCAAATGCTACTTCCATCCTGAATACATTTTGAAATGTTTCCACTTGTTGGTGGGAACTTCAGCAGAAGTCATGGCCCCTGACACTAGGGAGTTTATAAGCTGAAGGCCAGCTCTTGTAAGCAGAATCCAAGTACATTTTATAGGCAAAATAGAAAACTGGTTTTGAGTTCAGTAGAACTATTCCCTTGCATAAAGTTGGCATACTATAGGTGCTTTTAGAACGCATACCCGTTCGGACCGAAGTCAGTGGCAGTATTACCACTGATGTCTGTGGCATTAGGTCTAGAACTTAAAAATGTCCCTGCAACACATGTAGCCACTCTTCTGCCATCTTGTGAGTACCTAGCTTAAATATTACTGCACTTCAAAGAAACCAGGAACATTTTAAAAACATCTTCTTTTCAAATAGGTGTCCCCAGATGGGCAGAGTAGCTTGCATCCTTGACACTGATGAAATCACTAAATGGAGATGTTCTGAAAATTTAACCAATATTAAATTAGTTTTAGTTTCCTAACAGATTAGGTCAATTAATTTTAAAACCCTAGGCTTTTATAAATGCATATATATTTTGCATAATCTCCTTGAATGTGTTTTAGCAAATTAATAAATGAACATTTATGATTTCCCTTCCCCTGTTCCTCACAGCTAATGTGCTTATCTGTAAAATACAGCAGCGGGAATGTATAATTTTCCTTAATAGCAAATTACGGAGAGCAAGCTACACCGAGAAGCTAAGAGTTTACTTACAAATGCTACTGCAGATGAATCTGAGTTCAGTCTTTCTGAGCCACAAACCACCCAGATATAAACCACTTTCAGACCGGGAATTATACAGTTCCCCACAATTAAATCCCTGGAGAACACATAGTATCTGGAGCAGAATACCAAGTTACTACAATTATTTAGAGTAATCACAGCATGGTTACAAACCCATGCTTTTGGGCTACGCATGAAGGAAGAAGGCTTGAGTCTCTGCAGAAGATGACAAAAATAGAGCCTAGGTTTACAAGAAGTTGAAGCAAGCAACTGATCCAGGTCTCCTGGATACCCAACTCATAGTGTAATCCTCAGAATAACCTTACTTACCAATAACTTACAGAGGATTTAAAGGCTTACATCTAATTTGGTTTTGGCTAGATAAGACTGGTACTTACTGCACTTGGAACTTGTGCTTAGTGCCACTTAAGAAATTGGCATTAACCCAAGCTATTAAAAAGTGTGATCCAGAGGGGAACACTTTGATCCTGCTTATCTTTTTCTTTTAAATATTATTTAGTTTTAATTGATGGCTTTTAAACATCACAACAGTCCATTAGAAATATGCTAGATTAATTTTTTCTTAATATACTGCACCTAAATATAAACTATTGCAGTTGTATCTTGAGACACCTGATTTCATCCACAGAGGTTTTAAGAACAATTTTTTTGCTTAATAAGATCTTTACTGAGGAATAAGCTGAGGAGCTCCTAAGGTACTATTTTACTAAATGGGTTGGGGTTTTTTAATAATGCAAGATGAAACAAATCAGATTTCCATTTCCTCTGGCAAGTTTTGAGCATCTACCCTTTCATCATTCTTTCTTCTTGATCTCTTTCTAGCTCTATCCCCTTATCATGCAATGAAAACCTTTCACATTGCAGAGCTATACCACATCAGACACCTTGCAATTCAGACACGAATTAATGAATTAGTGAATTAATTCAGTGGGCAAACTGTACTGCAGTGCCATGTAAAAATAAAGCATTGCCAAAAAGATTCTAATAACACGTAATTGCAAATTGTGACAGCCATCTCAACACTGATTTCTAGTTTACACAGCTCCCGTTGGTTATCTTATTGATATGCACTAGATGCACATATTTCTCCTCCTTTTCAAACTTTTCCCATAGCCATTTCTACAGAAACGAAAATCGTCAGACTGACAATGAAACCTGTTGCTGGACTGTGACCATAAAAGGCAATGCTTTACAGAGAAAAAAGGCCAAGTATGCACCGTGGTGACATATATGTCAAGACTATACATTTACTTGCATATCTCCTGGGCAACACTCTAGCTCTTACACCCATAAGTTAGTTAAAAATGCTCTCTGTTGCTGGTCTCATCCGAGAGCAACTCCCAGTCATTTGAGGAAAGATTTTGGTACAAGTATTGTTATTTCAACCTTAAATGTATCTATATGAAAGCTGAGTCATACAAGATTTGTCTGAGGTATTTT
Source organism: Megaceryle torquata (assembly GCA_024611175.1). NCBI lineage: Eukaryota > Metazoa > Chordata > Aves > Coraciiformes > Cerylidae > Megaceryle > Megaceryle torquata. The sequence goes on from JANIJG010020905.1 coordinate 63,433, forward strand.
TCTCTTATCCTAGGCATGGCTCACAGGAGACGGATAAAACCCCTTACAGCAAACAGTATTAATAACCCACCTATTACATAGATCCTTCCCTACTTGTCATCCTTAATTATCAGCAATTTCTAGTTAGACATCCTTCTTGTTGACAGTAAATCTCTCCATTGCCTAGGAAAAACACCAAATGGAGCGGTTGTATCTAATTCTGTATCCTGAAACTGATCAAGGGCAGGGGGGGTGCTTCCTCTGAGAGTATCTAGCCATTCATCCATGTCAAGAACACAGGTCAGGGGAGTGACCACAGCAACATTCTCTGCATATCATATATTGCTAATAAGCCACAATAGGACAAGCATTGTCAAAGATAAGCTACTGCCAGGTGTGTTTGCCAGGCCAGAAATGCCTGACACTTCCTTCAGGGTAAGAACACACTCTCTGCTGATCACAAACCATTTCTGTATTCATTGCAGCCCTTCAAGATAACTGTGTTTTCTACTAGTTAGGTCTTCTCAAACCTTTCCAGAGATTCTCATAGTCTAAGCTGGCAATGGCATAACTTATCTCGCATAAAGTGTTCTTTCCTACAGCTTAAAGTACTTGGAATTCTTTTTGAGAGATGTATGTGTTTGCTGCTAGCTTTGTCTGTGGGTTGAAATATTACAAATTCTGACTGGATTTGGACTGAGAGTTTAATAGTAAACATTCTGTATAATGGACTTGTCCAGCTTTCTCTTTATTGCCAGTTTAGCAACTATAATCCATTAAGGATCATTTTCTATGACTCAATATATGGCTGACCATTTTTATTTGCCTTGAGAAAGCTGCGTGTCACTATTTTTTACTACAAGCTTTTCCTTGTTTTAGGAAGCACTACTTATAATTTGAATGTAGAAAGCTTCCACAATGTTCTTGTATAGACGTGGTCATACATCCAGTGAAGAAGTGACCGAACGCTAAAGGCACATTGGATTTGTTTAAATACTTTCAGAACAAGTGACTCCAAGCTGAGTTAGTCAGATACTTCTGTAGAGTTCCTGTGAGTTTTCCATTAAGCAGACAAGTGGTTCAAAACTAAGAAATACTGTTTGACAACAGAAATAGTACACGGGACCATGATACTAACCTTTGATCAGTACTATTCCCCGTGCAGCTCAGAGAAGTTCTAACACTATCAAATGCGTTTGTGAAAGAGACCTTAGCGTTCAGAACGGTTACTTTAAAACATCAAACATGGTGCTTTACCACATCCTTATTAAAAACCATGAACACTTGTGTGTGTGCATATATGTGTGCATATAGTTCTTGTGACAACTTTGATTGTTTAGCTGAAACCTAGTTAATGTGGAATATTACATTTTAACCACAAAAAGTCCTGTAGCACTTCACAAAGAATCAGAAAACACTTTAGAGTACAAATAGTCAGTTCCATTGATGCAGCACAAATTTAGCTCTGTCAATAACAGCACTGAGTTTGTCTCACACAGCTGTTTAATATTGTTTGATATGGAAAAATACTCCCAAGACTATCGCATGCACTTTTAGCGACGTATCAGAAAACTGCTGAATGTAATGTCGGAACGCTCTTGGCGATGACCAGTACATCTGGCTATACTTAATGTGAACTAAGAAGTCTTTAGCTGAAGAAAATAAAACCAGGCCTGTTTAGAGAAATATGCCTCTTCTCAAAACTACATCACATGCTCTTATTAAAAGGTCCAATATTCAAAGAATTAAGAAATCACAAGATTTGATTTATACATTTATGCACAGTCCCTAAATAATCCATCCAAAGCACGACAGTTTGTCAAATTGCTTTACCTGCGATTGACAGATCACACAGCATTAGCATCAGACGGCACCGGCTGGCTGCTGCCAATAAATCCCATATGAATTGCTGTCATTCCCCAGGGAATGGCAATGTTAAAAGCCTCAAAAAGAGATTAGGCAAAAAGGCTGGCCCACAGGACTGAAGATTCAACAATTAATTGAAAGCTGCATATTTCCTTCTAAGTCCAGCAGAGTTGAATTTGTCCCATTTTATCTCATGGATAACAAAAATCTGAAGATCTTGAAGAGGCAATGCTGAAAAATATTTCACTGGCAAAACAGTGGTATAAAGAGTCACACACTGTCAAAACCACTCACTGGAGAAAAGGAAGCAAGCAGGGGAAAAAAAAAAAAAAAGAAGAGCGAATAATTCTAGAAAGCTCTGCAAATAGTTTCAAATAATGGATTGTTCTGAGAATACCATCTGTCTAGGAAGGATCAGCAGGCATTTTTCTTTCTAACTTTCTTATGATTTCCTTCTTCCCCGTTCCCCACCTTTTTTTGAACTGTCTCCACTTTCAGGGAAAAAGAACCTTAATTTTGGGGCTGAAACGAAGTTCTGTATTTTAGAATGAAGACCATTTGAGAAAGTAGTTGGTAAGCCCAGCATAAAGAAAGCGGCATTAGGACACGGATATGAACCTCCCTTTTATGGCTTTACACCCAAAAAGAGTAGGTTTTATACCTTTGTGGCTGTAATTTGAAGGATAATAGCCAGAAAAGGTCATGTTTCAAGATTACGAGAGATAAAGATTGCTAGGAATGTAGACAGTCATGAAGAGTGAGTGAGACTTAAAACACAACCTCCTCCTGCAAGTAGCAGGAATGTCACCATTGCTGTCACGGGGATTTTGGAAACCAGCAGTGTGCTCAAGAACTGAGTGGACTTATTCCTTAGCTGCCCATATGAGCATATGGAAAAAATTCCATTAGCTACAATAGCTGTGTGGGTGACGTGGGTACTACTGAAAATTTCTCCACTTTCATTACCGACTTCTGAAAAGCAGCAGTATTTTCTGTTGGTGCTACATATCCTAAATATATTCTTGTTATTCCTGTTTCGCTTTTCCCTTCCTTTTCTCTCTCTTTTACATGTTGACACAGGGGTAATTCTTTAAGTTAGTTGTGAAATGCAACGTACACACAGCGCCCTTCAATTTACAATTGCTGCAGTCTTCTCTACTAATTGACAAGCTCATGAATCAACATGGACCAAATAGTTTTATTTGGCTTAAGTGCCAATGCTCCCCATACTGATTCCACTTAGTGGGCCTCGGTTGTTACACAACATGCTTTGAATATATTTGCTTCTATTTTTAAACTTGTCATAGTTTGAGAAGGGAGACTAATAGACAAACATGAAAGGAGGACTCCGGTCTCAAAGGGTGATCTAAGTGGCAGCACCATCTACTGCCAGGGGGTGTGAACACCTTGGCAGATACCTCCTCACTTCCCTGTTGATTTTATTTATTGGCAAGATGACACCTTGCAGGGCTATCTCACATCATATGCTGTCAACATACCTAAACTAGCATGTTCCTGAAGCCTGAACTTCATCTTCATTCTGACACTTCCTGAAGATTCAGTTTTAGTCTTCTTTTTTCAGGCTTCGGTTAATTCTTCAGGTAATGGCCCCTGGAATGACAAGAACATGTATACTTTAGCATTTATTGATAAGGGGTCATTTCTGGCTGTTTCAGTTTTAAAAGCTATTTATAATCGCATGTAGCAGAAGCACATTTTTCAGCTTTGTTAATAAATAAATAAAATAATAAAGAAAAATAATAAATTTTTGAAATCCTTATAATAATTCTGTTGCCTTTAACTTTCCCAAATGGTTTTTTAAAAAGAGCTTGTATTTTTGTTGCCTTGGACAATTTAAAATGAACAAAAATTTCCAGATTCTTGATTTTATTAATCCCACCATATACAATAATTTTCAATATAAAATATCGCTAATAGACAGAAAAGAGCTACTGATTTATGTTATCTCAAAAGAAAAAAAATGCAGTCTTTGCTTAATAGTCACCACAGATTTCAAGGTTGCTGTTTCAGACCTGAGAAAACGATAGTTAATAGAGGTAAAATTGGATTTAGTCAACAAATGTTAGCTAATATCTCGAGTTTGACTAATGCAGAATACAGTCATGCTAATTTTCATAGCCATATAGATGTTTTAAAACATGAACAAGCAGTTCTAAAGTGCCCCACAGACACTCTTGTCCTTTCAAAATAATGTCAGTTTTAACGATGGCGCACAAGGGAAATACGGGAGGACTGGAAATAGAAGATATTTTAGTAGTTAGGGGCTCAAAGTGCAGGATTTCATCAGGAGAATTATCAATTAATGGCAACAAAATGAGACAACCAAATCTACAGCTTCCCTGTGCCCCACCAAATTTACTGCATCTAGAGCTGAATGATAATTTCTATAAATGAATAAAAATGGAAAATAAATCAGTTGTTTTCTCCTTCTTTATGCAGCATCTAAGTACAACACCTTGCGTTTTTTTCCCCAAAACATGTTTCATCTGAGGATTTTTTTAACTGACTTTTTTTTTTTTTAAGTGAGAAATTCTTTGGGGATTGTCATCTAAGTAACAAAGGAGTCTTGAGAAGACCGGGAAGGGAAAGTGTCTTAATAGCACAGTTGAAATGGTGGGATGTTTTAGATTACGATTTGTAATTTAAAATGTCCTCAGATAAGGGAAAGCCTACAGCAAAAAACCCAGAAGCCTAAGAGATGCTTAAGATTCTATGCTAAATTAATGGTGTTATCAACAAAGAAGTAGTTGTACCTTTAAAGATCCTGTCATAGATTTCGGTACATTTTTATACCTAATGTTGTTTTATTCGGATTATTTCATTTTCATTTCACTCATTACAATAATTTCCACGATGAATTTTCAAATAAAGGAAGGTAGGGGATGGTAAATTGGAGTTGAAAGTGCAAGAATTTCTGATGCTGAGGGATGTTTACGTTATTGAACTGGCCTGATACACAACAGTTCAATCGGAACTGCATGTTTACATCAAAATTCTGTCTCTGGAACGATGTGAAATGTAAAGACAAAATCTGTACTCATTTTAAAGATACATTTTAAGCTTGTTTATCTTTTGTAAGGGATATGACTTCATCTCTTCCCATCCCACATTTCATAATCAGGTTGTGTAGTATAACATAGCGTAAGCCCTTGGTGTTATATAAACACTAGATAATTAAAGAATATGTGTAATCATTATCCAACAGTTATATTATAATTTCCGTAGCTACCTGGAAACCACCCGGGAAATTTCTATGCAGAAATACACTGAAGAAGGCACGTAGAAATTAGATCTCCCTTTCCCCTAATTAGAACCTATCAGAGCCTCATCTCTTTCCAGAACGTAACGAAGTGTCATTAGCAGAAGTGCAATCCTGCTTGACAGGAGCATTGAACTTCTTTTGATTTACCATGTGAGCCTGCTTGATGTTGTTCTGTCTGAGTTCAGCCCCAGGCAGGAGCCCTGTGCCGCCTGCTGCTGACACTGAGCTAAGACAGGCTCAGCCCAGCAGGCGGGAATGTCCTGGAAGCAGAAATGGCACTTCCAGTCGCGACACGTGCCGCACGCGACCGTATTGGGCAGAACCAACTTACATTCACCAGTGACATCCTGTATGGGTGCACTGTTTGTTGGGGAATGGCTGAAAGATGGCATATAAGGCAATCGCAGCTTGTTTGGTTTACAGGGGCATTACTTGGAAATGGCATTTCACACGGCCAGGTCTAAACTTAAACGATCAGTTTTTACCACGGGATGGCAATTACCTGGGTTTTTTTCAGTGCACCGGTGAAAAGGCCGAGGCAAACAACAGCTTAAATCAGATGAAGTAGCCTCAATTCACTTGAGGGAAGGTTTTTCTGAGAGGCAAGTCTCTAAGCAACACAAGCATACGTTCAAGAAAACGGCATCATGCTAAGCCACGCAGGCCTCGTGAACATTAACGTGATCAAATACTGTTCATAAATCTCGCTTCCTGATTACTTCTAAAACATTCCAGTCAGCCAAGAAGCGTCAAACACTTCCTCAGGGACACGGAGGTCCTGGAGACATGACTGAAACCTTGGCGCCTATGGATCATTCTGCCACTGTATCCTGCTTGCTGCCATAATAATCCCCCTCTTAAATTCAGAGATTTCAGCACATTTTTCAAAAGTTAGCAAGCACTCCAATAAATTTCAGTGCTTCAAGGTTATTTCCTTTGTCAGTGACTCAAGTGACTTGAGACCAAACATTTAGGCCTCACTGAAGCCCAAATAAAACACACAACTGCAAACACGAGTCCTAAGCATCGTGCCTGGAGGCCTAGCCCTGCTTTCAGGGATGAAAAGCAGTAGTGGAAATAAGAGGCAAGCATTTGACTTTACGCATGTAAACCTGAGCTTAAGTTTATGACAAATTACTTCTCCCGGAGGTAATTTGTTAGAGATCACGGCTGACACAAAATGTTCTGTGTCTGCACCACAAATACAGTTCTTATACCGGGAAGGTTAGGGTGGGGATGGGGAGAGCAGCTCTTGGAGCACGAGGAACAGCTTTAGAGGCCAAACCACAAAATGCAAGTTGCGTCCATAACCCTTAGGAAGGCAGAATAAAATTCAAGGGGCCCTATTAGGTCTCCTCTTAGGCACTCTATACTTGCTTTTCTTGGGTTTAGCTGATACCACTGAGCCCATACCTCAGCCCATAACAGCACCTGTCACAAGGGAAACAACTGCAGTCTTGCACCACTCACATTTATGTGCGAGTACATAGGAGAGCAGACATAATAAAGGAAGTACAAACCACAAGTAATGATTATACATAACCCACTCATTGAACAAAGACGTAAAATTACAAAAGTGGTGAAAGAGACTTCTGTAGGATTTGTAAAATAGACTTGAATGAGTTTTGAAGGCACCACTCCCATTAGAATAAAATACTGCTGTGGAATGAAGGAAAGGCTCTCAATTGCGTATCATTACTCTGTCTTCGATGTAATCTTTCAATCCAGCTGTTTCATAAAACCGAGGACAATTATTTTCCAAACTGCTGATGGTGCTACATTCACAAATGTTTGCATTTTGGCAGCTCAACAGGCTTCCAACCAGACGCCGATATTTGCCAAGGGCTAAAATTTTAAAGCTCAACGTCAAAGCCCCAGGTTCGAAAAACTTAATCCCCAACTGATTTACTACATTGGTGGCACATGTAAAAATAGCCTGATGAGACAAGGACAAGACAAGCATGAGACAACACTTCTGCTGTGATCTTTGAGAGGTGATGACTGAACTACATATTTAGTTTATGCTGCTCTCTGGTGCCCTTGAGGACCCACTGTTTGAATCATTACCACATTCCTTACTACTCCTGTTGACTTTTGCAATCTTTGTAGATTGGTCTTGCTTTAGAAGGGCCAGTGTGCTTAGCAAAGAATGCTGGCCGTTCACGTTCTACATGCCTGTTTCAGGTTGAACTGCTATTACTTATCAAGCTCGCAATGCAGAATTTACAGTGCAAATAAATAAATGAGAAGACAGAAGGGCACATAATACACAAGAAAAACAGTCTGGATTGATTCTTGTGTTTCATTTGTTGCACATGCTTTCATTTTTCCTTCTTCTCTTTTTTGCCTTTGTCCCTGACCCTGGCCTTTGCTTTTCCAGTTTTAGAAATACTGGACTCAATTTGGGATGTACAAAATATGAACACTAAAATGATTACTTAGCCATGAAATGCCTTGAAAGGCATCTCTCCCTCTGCCTATCTACAAAGCTGCACCTCGGGCTGTTGGGGATGCATCCTTCCTCATATTTTCCCCCTTTCTACAGAATAACAAGCAAAGGTGAGCTATTCAGAGTAATCGTTCCTATTGTAGCACCAGTGTTCTCCTGAACAAGGGCAGCCGGGTTACGTTACATACCTTGGCTTTGCCCAGGTATAGAGAAGCTCATTGGGTCTGGATGCAGCACAACAACTCTGCCACTCTTCTGCACCGACTATAGCACAAAAGCACCTGAACAGCTTTTCTCTCTCTGGAGACAGATCTCTCTTGTTTCTATAGAAAATGGAAGTACCTCTCAATTTTGTACAATCGCTCTCACACCTTGAGTGAACAGATGCAACACTTCTACTTGTTTTGTCTCCTGTTACTCCTGCATTACATCTGTGAAAGCAGACTAATCAGGCTAATAAGATTTTGGGGGGAGTACGTACATTTATAGCAATTGTCTCTGCCTCTGTGGCTGTGCAAGTTAAATAGACTGCAGTCTGCACAGACTTCAGGCATTCGCCATGAACACTAAGCCTGTGAAAATGGCTGATGTAGCACAGAACAGGATCTCCAAGGCTTTTAGCAGCAATTTCTGTACAATGCCAACCAGTGTAAAATACAGTGTAACACAGAGAGTTCCTTTGATAGTAGAAGGAATAATTAATGCAAGCAGTTATTACAGAAGAACGCAGCCAAGCTCATTTGCATCAGCAGTACTCTGCCAAACTCTTCACATTTGTGGTAAATTGTAATTTCCAGGCCATTTTAGAGTCCCTTTGCATGAGCAGTGTGAGGGGCATAAGAATAAATAAAACATGAGAAAGCCTGAAATATAAATTAATTTTAATGTGAGGAGTTAGGGGTTTTTTTAGGTACATTAAGTTTCATATTAAGCATGAAAACACTGAAAGAACCCTGGAAATTTTTTTCTGGTTTGACTACCACGTAAACCTGAGTCTCAGAAAAGGCCTCAAATTAGTTGATGCTGAAGCTACTGAAGATTTGTCCATAACATAATGAAAAATATTTCATCAACTTTCACTTTCCTGAACTGTGTGATCAAAGTGACATAAATCATTAATCTTGCTTTTGTGAGAAAGTGAGACATCTGCTGGCAGCACAGTAAATATCACAGCTTTCTTTTTTCCTGCTGGATAATGCAAGAGCAGACTCAGGTCGAGTTCAAAAGCCAGTAAGATTAGCAGAAACAGTTCTATTAGCTTCAGTGGACTCTTCTTTTTTTTTTTTTTTTCCTTTTTTTTTTTTTAAATGGGA
>JANIJG010020906.1:51211-63795 GCA_024611175.1 Megaceryle torquata
GATTTAGATTGGATGGAAGGAAGAAGTTCTTTACCATGAGGGTGGTGGACACTGGAACAGGTTGCCCAGGGAGGTGGCTGAGGCCCCATCCCTGCAGACATTCAAGGTGGGGCTTGAGAGAGCTCTGAGCACCCTGCTCTAGTTGGGGCTGTCCCTGCTCTCAGCAGGGGGGTTGGACCGGATGACCTTTGGAGGTCCCTTCCAACCTGAGGCGTTCTGTGGCTCTGTGACTATAAGTCACAGAAGAGTGCAGAAGGTGAGCTACTCGTATTTGACTTCAGATTGCTTCCAACTCACCCGCTTTTCACCTGCTGTTTAGAGAGTAAGCCTTGCCTGCTTTCCAGACACTTCAGTACCATTGTCTCCAGCCTACTGGAACATGCCTGCAGTAATGTTATGTGAGAGCTTTCATTGACTGAGGTGTTCTAGAAAGTGTGAAAACTACTTAAATAAAATATATTTAAATGTATAGTCGGCTCCGGGGTTTTTTTGAGACTGTCTGCAGAGAAGGCTTAAAAAATAAAACCAGCATTGCCTGCATTTCTAAAAGAAAACTGAGATCCCCTCAGAATAGCATAATTACTCCAGGTGTTAGGGCATTAAAAATAACAGCAACATTGTAGAGGAAGGAATGAGTTGGCAATACTGCCACCACTTTTATTTCCTAGAACCTCCTAGTGAAGGTGAGAGAAATCTTATCACATTGTCATCTCCAGGTGTGCAGGTGTTTCCACACCACCTACCACCCATTTGGTCTGGTACTGGCATGCACACCCACACCCCGACTCCTGCTCTTCTTTATGAGGTCTCACCCCTGAATCCTCTTTCTGCTCCTCAGCATCACAGGCAGACACATCCCAGCTTCCTTGATCTACAGCCATCGTCTGGACACAGGACCTACCCTTTCATCCACACGTACATATCCCAAAGTCAGCACACACCCCCCCCCACTCACACACGACATCACTTAGTATTTTATCCTTTTGTCCTGGAGATGGAACGAGACACAGAGAGACCCTGTTGCCCAGGCACTTAAGGTGCACGAGTCCTTTGAAAGGGAAATTTCAGTAAAATGCTTTTTGCGGCTTGCTGGGGTTTAGGAGCTGCCAGCTGGGTCAGTATAGGTCTGAGCTGCTCTTTCCCAAATCGAGTGGTTGTGATGGATTATATTTATACCTCCACTGTTCCAGCCTTTGACAAACCATCCCACACATCTGTTGTATTAGAAAGCTTCAACCTAATGTGATTTGAGCTGGGCATATGGGAACCTGATTATATCATCTTTATTTGTTTTTCTCCATTCACTCTCAGTCCTCCGTTCTTCTCTCTCCCCACCATTTCTCATTTAAGGAACAACTAAAATATTACACAATGTTTGTTTTTTTTACTGATCACCATCTTTCCCCTCCCCCCACCCCCACCTTTGTCAACAGATGCTTACCCCAATTCCGAAGTGATCTATGTGTGGACTAATAGCACTACAACATCTGTGGTGGTGGCCGAAGATGGCTCACGACTTAACCAGTACCACCTGATGGGACAAACTGTAGGAACTGAAAACATCAGTACCAGCACAGGTAGGGAGAATATTTCCATCCCGTGGTTGCTGATAGCTGGAGGGGATATCAGTGAGGGGAGGTCCACAGGCTCCTGATTGTTTTGCAAGGCATCTAGAGAAGCATCTGTGGGACGCGGGTTGCTAGGGAGAGCCTGTATGTAGAATCATACAGGAACCTCTACAGGTTCCTGGCAACTTGACAGAGACACTGAAACACTGAGAGAGGGTTATGTGCTGGCTTTTAGGTGTTGCTGAAGGAAGGCTGTTGTTTTAAGATGCATCCAAGCTCCTGCTGTTTAACAGCAGCACCGGGGAAGCTGCACGCAGCTCCTTGGCGAATGCCTTTGCTGAGGCTGCCAGAGCTATTGCTGGCTTATTTCCCTGTGGGAGGAACCACCCCGGGAGGTAAACACCACCCACGCAGTTGATCTCTTTCAATCATCGCTTTAAAATGATTTGCTTGATGAAACCGTGCAAGTGGGAGGGAGTGGAGGGCAGCTGGGGGGCTGTGATGTGGCTCTGCAGCATGTCCAGGGGACCACGTGGCCGAGAGGAGGTGCAAACCCCGAGGATTCCCATTTCCTCCCAGGATTCAAGTGGAGGTGCCAGATGTGGCAGCATTAGGGAGGCAAAGAAGCTTTAATCCCAGGCTGGGCACCCACGTGAGCCATGGCCCCCCCTGCTTCTTAAGGCTTCCACGCAAGGGCAGCCCTGGGTGCGCATTGGCGGGGGGGACTCTTGGGGGGGGTCGAGGCTGGGACAGGGGTCACGTGGGCTTAGCAGGGACAGGGGCTTAACCCAGGTTACACAATGCACTCCCCTGGAGAGCATTAGTGGCATCTAGCGAGGGCAGGGAAGCAAAATAGCCTGCTGGGGAGGGAAGGGAGATTTCCATCACTGCTGGTTGCATGGGGCTTGGGGTGGGGAAAGGGGACAGGCAGCCTGCAGCAACACGGCTGGGAGCAATCCCTTGTGGCAAAGCACCACGGAGTCCTCTGGTGATGTACTGTGTCCATGCTGAGAAACAACAGGCTCTGAGACAAAGGCAGGAGTGTAGAGGACGAGATACAGACGGAGTTAGGAACCCGTTACTATCCGCAGGAAACAGAGGAGATGTGAAAACAGGTACCTGTACACTTGCACACAAACTTAGCTGGACCAAAACATGAAGGCAAGTAAAGCTTTCTGCTCAACCTGTCCAAACGTGGCACAGAAAGAGAGGACAGCTGTGCTTGGCCCTTACTCTCCAAACAGGTCGCAAAGCAAGGGATGGCTTAAGTTGGGCAGCACAGGGGAGCTGCTGACCATAACCATCATCACTGCCCTACAGAGCTTCACCCCCTCCTTTGCCCATTTCAGGAGACACAAAGCTGTTGCTAAAGCAAAGATACCTAAAGTCAAGATAAGCATATAGACAGTCAGAGCAGCCACTGCTGCAAGCAAAAGGACTCTCTCCCATTAAAGAGCAAAGATGCTTTTTTCCTTACCAGTTGACCATCATAGCGGCATTGTTTTCTGCGATGAACGGCAGCTCCCCTCTCGCCTTCATTGTTGCCAAGAAAAAGATCCAGAGGATGTGCTGGGGCATCTCCTACAAGCTCGTCCTCCTCCTCAGAGCAAGAAAACCACCCAGTCCAGACAGTGAGCACTCCAGCGTGTCAGCTCCAGGATGCTTCCAGTTTGCAGTTCTGCCTGTGAAAGCTCCTTATACTCCTCAGCCCAAGGAAAGGGGAGACTCTTCAGACAAATCCCAAAGTTTTTGCCCAATAACAACCTCCCTCCTGTGTTTTAAGATTTAGGCTAATAAATGCTTGTTTTCTAACGTCAAGATTTTATATTAACGTCCGGGGTTACATCTGGGCTGGCTGGATTCTGATTGCAGGGTGGATCACAAAGAGCAGGACACAGATTGTAACCAGGGATTAGCAAAATACAAAAATCCGATTTTGCACAGGGAAAGCATCAGTCAGCGATGGATTTTCTGGACTTCATCAAGCTCATAGGAGTGCAGTAATCAGGGTTACTTACGAACGGCTGTCTAAAGGCATTTCTTCCTTCTATTGAATTGTTGAACGTGAAAAAGAAAAACCAAATAGCTATTGCACAAATCCAAGTGCTTGGATCTTCTGTTGGGTTTGGGGTTTGGTTTTTTTTGACACACAAGACAAACTACACAGCCCTTGCAGTTGTATAGCCAAAATGTTTGTGTATGGCACAGGACATTTATGCTCTCCTTTCTAGCAGACTGTTTTGGGTTGGATTTTTTTTTTTTAAATGGAAATGCTGAAACTGCACCAATCCCTTGGGGTTCTGCTGATTTTTGTAGGCAAGCCGCTAAATTTGGCTGTCTTCTCAGAAAAAAAATAATATCCTGGCACTCCAAATTCACCAATCAATCTTAAAATTTGGAACCTTTTAGCCGTGCCACAGAAAACAGCTCTGACATGTGCCACCTATTTGGGTTTTGGTTTGTTTTGGTATTTAGGGGTTTTTTTTTGTACTAACATCCCCAAATGTCATTCCCTCCAAAAGAGAAGCTATTTGACTATTCACACTGCTTCCAACAGGCCCAAAATCTGTTATGTTCTGGTGGTGTAAGTGCTGAAAATAATCAGCTACAGGATTTGAGTCCAAGTGGATCTTGCTGCTTTCTGCAAATGGTCGCCCAGTTCTGTTCTCCGTACCCAGAATCTCTCATGGGTAACTTAGGATCTGCAGTGCCACAAAACAAAACAAAAACCCACTCTTTTATATTCTGCCAGCTGGAGCCTGAGCTCTGAAATATCCAAAGCCTAAATAATGAAAGAAGCATTCAACCCTTAATTTTGCACCAAATAATTCTGATTTTTCCTTGAGATGAATCACTCCCCTGCATCGCTATAAAAAGGACACAGGCATTTCTCATGGGCCAAAATATTCTGTATGTCAGTGTGGTCAGGGATGCGGCGTCACAGACCTAATGTGATGTCCCTGCTTATTGCAGGGGGTTGGACTAGATGACCTTTAGAGGTCCCTTCCAACCCAGTACATTCTATGATTCTTATGTCAGGATCTCACCCCAACAGCCATTGATACACCCGAGTCCAGGTTCAGACAGTAAATAAACAAGCCTGAGGGCTGGTCCAGCCTCATTAAAATACCCTATCAAACCCCAGCATAATGGTGATGGAAGAATGCATGTAAGGTCCTGGAAAATTTGCAAGCATCATCTCCAGTACTCCATCATCTAGACACCAAAAATACACTGTAGCAGCTTTTAAAGCATTAAAAACCCCACAAACTTTTAAGACCAGCAGCAGCCCAGTAGCATAGCAGAAGTGAAGCCATTTCCACTGTAGGGCTTTTGATTTGTGCTGGATTTGTTATTAAAATTGTTTTGTGCAGTGATGAGATGACCCCCATCAGGACCAGGGTTCTCTTTTAAGTGCCACATAAACCTATAACAAAAATTAGCTCTTGCTCAAGAAAGATTATGGTCTAAGGATAAACAGTGTCCTTACAGAGTAAAAGGGAGCTTTGCCACTCCAACAGAGGAAGGATTTTGTTCGATAGAAACAAAAGGGCAACTCAGGCAGCTTTTAGCTTTACTTTAAGCAGTGGTCCCAGGGCATTAAAATCCAAAGCTGTGGGGTTTTCTTAAGCCCTAAATCTTCTAGAGGAGGCATTCCTCATGTAGACATTTTTGAAAGGGACAGCATGGGAAATCGGAGAGGGTATCAGTGGGAAGAAGAGCGAGTACAAAATCGAGGTCATTATTTCAGTGGAGACGAGCTTTGATAGGTTTTAAAGAAAATAAAAAGGTAAAAATCAGCTGAGGAAGGGCATCAGAATGTGGGCATTCATCTTCTGCATTTTAAAAAGGACAAAAAGGGGTCCTGTTGCTCTGCTGAAGCTGTGTAGTTGGTTTCTTTTTATTCCAGCTCCAAAAGCACACTGTCAAAATCAATAATGCACATCGTCACTCCTTAGCAAGCAGCGAAACTGTGACTCAAACACATCCCAGTGCAGCAGCAACTCAGAAACAAGATTACAGGCATATAGACCCTGCTGCTCCTGGCATATTTTATGGGTAATCCAAAAACTGAATGCTCCTAAATAGAGAGCAAGTAGGGTTCCTCCTGAGACCACAGCATGTTCAGCATCCCTGGTTCAAAATTACACTAAATGGAAAGAAATTAGACATAGCTGCACAGGGATTTTCTCCCCAGTTTCACAGCATTCCCCGTCCATCTCCACATCCCTCCTCAGGGAACCATTTCACCAGAAAATCAGACTCCAGGAGCAAGTCATAAAGCTTGAGACAGGCTGTCAGGTCAGGTATTTCTGTGATATTCCAGTCTTTCTGTCCAAAATCCTCAGCACAAACAAGGTCTGTAAACTTCATCCAGAGTAACATTGCTCCTCTAGCATGACATCTCGGTGCAGCTCTGCCTGCAAGAACCCTCTCACCGTAGACCTGTTCTCTGCTAATTAGCCTTATTGTCACTTAGAAATAATCTGCCAAATCTAACTCCTTAGCAATGCTGGCTGCAGCTCAGCTGGGACTATTCAATCAAGGCACAATCAGTCTGTTACATATTTTCCTTTTGTGGCTGGTCTATAGGGACTAACAGTCAAGTCTTGCAACAGAGTTTATAGCTGTATTGGTTGTATTCTCAGGGGACAATCTATATTTCAAAGCAGGCATTACTCTGATTCAGCAGGACCCAACTGAGCTATGCATCCTTTTCAATTAATTTTCTATCAATGGCAGTAGAGATCTGAGAGAGGGCTTGAAGGGGTTCTTTGTTTGGTTAGCTTTTTTATTATTATTAATTTTTATTCTTACATTTTGGTTTTTACTCTCATTTTTCCTAGGCAAATAGTAGCCTGTTTTTATCTAGCAAGATTTTGGCTTTGGGGAGCAGTTGCCATCAATGAATAGCCTTCAGTAACAACTATATGCTTTTCCAGGAACAGTCTGAAGGAAACAGTTAAGTTTTGATTTTTTCTGAAACATTAGGGAAGTTGACAGACAGCTGGTCTGTTGATTTTCAAGTGCATTTATTTAGGCCTTTACTGAAATTCAGAGGACCTGACAAAAGACAGATTAAGGCAGCGCTGTGATTCTGGCATATAAAAAAAAAAAAAGACATGGAATTTAGCATTGCTGTGGCAGCTTTCAGTGAAGTCTCCATGTGGGCAGCACAATCTTCATTGCACACAAGAGCAAGACATGGCACAATGTCTGCCCAGAAACAGATTCTCTTCCCAAGACCTAAGGTATACCAAATTCTAGGAAAACTGCATGCACTACAGGTATATATATATATTTAGGTTTTTTTGGTCTGGAGGAGCAGTCTGATGGGTTTGGGTACTCAGATCAATAAGACATCCCAGCACCCATGTGCAAAGTCCCAGTCTGTGCAGCACCGACCCTGGGATGGGCAGTCCCTAAAGTGCAGTGCAGGAATGTCTGGACCCGTCCTTGTCGTTGAAAACTGATGGATTGGCAGTAGCAGTCACCCTAATGAGGTTAAGTCCTGCTGCTAAATCAGGTTTCTATGAGTAGATGGCCTTAATTTAACTCCGGTAAGGCAGTTTGTAGGACTGAGTCAAAACCAGGCAATGCCAACAACCCAACATCAAAACATCCCAGGCTCATAAAGGAAAGACCTGCAGCTTTTCAGTGCATTAAGAGTAGTCAGACCTTGTCTTCTACTTTTGGGGACCGAATATGAAGACTACCAAGGTCGAGCAGCACCTCTGTCTCAAGTCCTGATTTTCCACAGGGCAGAAATCCAGACATCTTTTGTGCAATTAAGAATGGTCTGAATGGTATCCTTAAATGGGAGGGGTGGAGCCAGCCTGATAAAGTCCCTTTATCAGTAAGCCTCCTTTATTTTACCCACACATTTTTCTCCTTCTAGGTGAATATACCATTATGACAGCCCATTTTCACCTGAAAAGAAAAATTGGGTATTTTGTCATCCAAACCTACCTTCCTTGCATTATGACTGTGATCTTGTCACAAGTGTCATTTTGGCTCAACAGAGAATCTGTCCCTGCTAGGACTGTCTTTGGTGAGTATCCCACTTTATTCCAGCACGCAGGAAGGATTGGTCTGGCTTGTGGAAGTGATTTGCTGTTAACAAAACCACAGTGCACTGATGCTTATTTCTGTGTGAGATGTTGTAGGTGTTCCCTTGTTCTCTTTCATTTTAAACTCAAAATCAGTGTAAAAACACAGTCTGGGGTTTGTTGGTAGTTGTGACAGAAATTGTGTAAGAATCAATTATATGGAGGTTACAGGTAGAAGACAGAAGAATCAGATTGGTGTGGTTTGTTGTTTATTTTTCCACTTGGATAAAATATTGGATGGCTTAGAAGAAAAAAACCCCATACATATCATCATATTTAGCTAGCTAAGCATTTGAAACAGATTTCACTTCAAGACGTTTTGTTTATCTCTGTTTTAAGCTGTTTATCTGGAAAAAAACATGTAGAGGTTAATTAGTGACAATTATCTCTATTACCATCAAACAAATTAATATGATTTTGCATTTAGAAAACATATATTTACTACAGAAGTTGTCATGGAAAAATCCTTCAGGGGTCTCTTAAATTACTTGATTTCTCACTACAAGATTGCAGAGAATAAACAAGAGTCTGAAGTGAAGGTTGATGAAATACCAAATTTTCACTAGATGAAAAATGAGGGGAGCGGGAACAGTTTATTATGTAAAACTTCATTCATCTGTTCTTAAGAGTCATTCTTCTGCACAAACCTACTGAAATCAGTTGTCAGCTTTGATCAAAAATCAGTTCAGTGAGCTGTGGGGAGATTACAGGTGCCAGCTTTGCTTTCCTGACCTGTGGTAGCTATTCCAGGTCTCAAAGCTGTAACTAAGAGTCAAATTTTGTCGTACGGGGGGCAACGGTGTCAGCAATAATAGACCTTATAGCAGCCTTCCAGTATGTGAAGATGAACTACAACAAAGCTGAAGACAGCCTGTTTAAAGGGGTGTGTAGGGATGGGATGAAGGGCAATGGTTTTAAACTACAGAAGGCTAGGTTTAGGTTGGACATTGGGAAGAAGTTCTTTACTCTGAGGGTGGTGGACACTGGAACAGGTTGCCCTGGGAGGTGGTTGAGGCCCCATCTCTGGAGACATTCAAGGCCAGGCTTGATGAGGCTCTGAGCGCCCTGCTCTAGTTGAAGATGTCCTTGCTCACTGCAGGGGGGTTGGGCCAGATGACCTTTGGAGCTCCCTTCCAACCCAGGTCAGTCTATGATTCTATAACTTGCTTGGGATCTCTTAAGGGCTACCAAACTGATCTTTGCCTCCTAGTCATTTTTTTTTTTCTTCTTTTTTTTTGTTTCCTTCTTTACAGGGGTAACAACAGTCCTCACCATGACCACCTTAAGTATCAGTGCCCGTAACTCTTTGCCAAAAGTGGCCTACGCTACTGCAATGGACTGGTTTATAGCTGTCTGTTATGCCTTTGTATTTTCTGCACTGATTGAATTTGCAACAGTCAACTATTTCACCAAGAGGAGTTGGGCATGGGATGGCAAAAAAGCCCTGGAAGCTGCTAAAATCAAGGTGCTCACTTTACACTTTTTAAATACCTAGAATAAAAAGCAGGTACTCAGTATGGTTCAAGTGACTGAATGGACAATTTTCAGCTTCTTTGTGAAAAAGGGGTTTAATTACCTCATAGCACACTTTCACCTTCCTATAGAGGAAAACTTGAAAAGAAATAAGCCTTCTTCTCTTTAAGGAGGTAGACTATATAAGTCTCCACCATATATATGAAGAGGACTGTTTTCAGAAGGATATAGGGCATTGGGGATGTGTCGCATGGGATTTCAGTGACCAAACTTCTGAATAACAAAAGACATATACAGTGAAATGTATCTCTGCAGAGCACTCCCTGTGGGCTTTCCCAAAGCTCACATTGAGCTCCACGAATTAGGGTACCACTCCAGTAAACCCAGAAAACAAAGAGAGAAAAAAGCTGTTCTGAGCAGCTGTTCTGGAAAGCTGTTCTATGGAAAAAGACCCAGGAGTCCTGGTGGACAACGGGATGACCATGAGTCAGCAATGGGCCTTTGTGGCCAAGAAGGCCAGTGGCATCCTGGGCTGCATCAAGAAGAGTGGGGCCAGCAGGTTGAGGGAGGTTCTCCTCCCCCTCTACTGACCTGGTGAGACCACATCTGGAGTGTTGTGTCCAGTTCTGGGGTCTCTGGTTCAAGAGAGACAAGGAACTATTGGAGAGAGTCCAGCACAGGGCTACAAAGATGATTAGGGGACTAGAATATCTCTCTTAGGAGAAGAGGCTGAGGCACTTGGGTCTTTTTATTCTGGAGAATACTGAGGGGGGATCTTAGCAATGCCTATAAAAACTTAATGTGCGGTTGTCAGGAGGACGGGGCCAGTCTTTTTTCAGTGGTGCCCAGAAACAGGACAAGTGGTAATGGGCACAAACTTGAACATAGGAAGTTCCCTTTCCCTTTAAACAGGAGGAGGAACTGCTTTACTTTGAGGATGGCAGAGACCTGGGACAGGCTGCCCAGAGAGGTGGTGGGGTCTCCTTCTCTGGAGACTTTCAAAACCCACCTGAACAATGCGTTCCTGTGCAACCTTCTCTAGGTGCACCTGCCTGGTCAGGAGGGTTGGACTCGACGATCTCCAGAGGTCCCTTCCAGCCCCTATCATTCTACAGTTCTGAATTTCACGCTGAAATGAAAATTTTGGAATGGGACTGACTCTTATTGAATGATCTAGAGAGAGCTCGTACCTGTAGGCATCCTGAAACAGCTGTACAAAGAGGGCAAGCTGGTAGGGTCAGAGAGCCCTTCACCACACTCCTTGCTGCATCCAGGAGAGGAAGGTTCACCTCAGGGCAGCTCAGCAACCTCTGCAGGTGTAGGACAGCATCAAGCTGATAAAAGAAACTGCTCAAGTGCACACCAGGTGGGAGCTGGGTCCAGTCAGATGCTCTTTGCTTTCTCTGGCATCAGGGAAAGTTTAACCTGAGTTCGAGCCATAAAATCAAGGCAGAAACAGCTGTTTGGTAGTGGAAGCCAGAATAGCCAACAGGCATTTATTAGCATGATTGATTACGGTACTTAGATTTCTGGGTTAATATCTTGAGAATGTGTTTCCACTTTCTGCTGCTGCAGTCTAACATTTTTCTCTTTACACTGCAGAAAAAAGAGCGTGCGTTACTGGCAAATAAATCAAGTAATACTTACAGCACTGGGAAGCTGACCCCTGCACCAAACATGCCAAAGGACTCGGCCCCATCTGTCATCTCAAACACTGCACCTGCTCCAGCGAAGGCTGCAGAAGAAAAGCCTGCTGAGAACAAAAAGACTTACAACAGCATCAGTAAGATTGACAAAATGTCCCGGATAATTTTTCCAGTGCTGTTTGGAACTTTTAACTTGGTTTACTGGGCCACATATTTGAATAGGGAGCCTGTTATTAAAGGTGCCAACTCTCCAAAATAAACTGAAGGACTCTAAAGCCACACGTGAGCCATACTTACAAAGCAGATGCTACCAAGGAAAAATTGGGATCCAGGCAACTTTCTACATTTGGGCAATATTCTTCAGGAAGTTTTTTTTGCATGTTTAATAATATGTACAAATAATATTGCCTTGATTGTTTCTACATGTAACCTCAGATGTTTCAGAGACAATTATATGACTTACAGCAACAGATCTTTATAAAAGATCAGAAGACATTGAACATGGCTTCTTTGCTGCTGAGTATCTTGCATTGATAGTTTACAAATAAAATAAGTTCTATTTTTTAACTGTTCAAGTGTACTACATATCGTGGTTTTTATACTTCAGATGTACAGTCCTACAAATATAGGCTTAACCTATATTTTACAGAAGAGCTCCACTATTGTCATCTGATAAGTTACTGAGTAACGCCAGTTGTAAGTGTGCCAAATTATTCGGTGTAGGGCTATGTTTGAGCACGTTTACTTGTTATAGGTATTGCATTACTCCACAGGTAAAGCTGCTCAGCCCAATTTTCATTGGAAGTTAATACACTGGAGTAAATCCTAATGGGGCTACACTGTTTTTCACTGCTTGAGCCTGTAGCTTGCAGTGAAATAACCCAGGGAGTGGGATACAACTTGTGTAAATAAAGGTGGTGGAATCATGCCCTTTAAAAAAAAAAAAAAAAGAAGTTTGTTTGGATTTTTCATCCCAAGGAATTTTCTCATGTGATTCTCAGCATTTATTCCAAAAATTAGAGAGAGATATATTGCATGAAATTAACCTAGATTAGGAACATACTTGTTCAAATAAAACTTTTAACAACAGCAGTAGACATTTTTATTAGGGTAAAATAAACGATGTTTGGATATTTTCCCAAGAAGATTGTGTTATATGAGCAGAGATTAAGAGTAAAGAATTACAGTAAATCGTCAATATTACTTGTTTCCCACAGTGAAAATCAATCAGCCAACACTAAGAAGTGATCAGAGAAAAAAATAAAATAAAAAAAAAAAAAGATGTACTTTATGACAGCAAGGTGTTTCAGTGACAATATTGACAGAAAGGTCTTTGTACTGTCCATCTGAAACTTTTCTATACAACGCCTTGCTGCTGCCAATGTGTTTTGCTTTCACGATGGATGAGAAAATGCAATCTGAGTTTTCAGCTCTTTCCTCCTTGGCATCCTTTCCTTGTTCCAGAAGCTTTTGTAATTTAATCTTAATGTTTAAATAAAAAATGCATTCAATGTTGGATTGCAAAATGTCGTTCTTATGCTGGTTATCCTTTTAGAAAAACCAAAAATCACCACAAGATCTGGAAGAATTAATTGGAAGTGACTTTAAAGAACATCCAGTTCCAACCCCCCTGCCATGGGCAGGGGCACCTCCCCACTACACCAGGTTGCTCAGAGCCTCATCCAGCCTGGTCTTGAACACTCGCAGGGATGAGGTGTCCACAGCTGCTCTGGGCAACCCATTCCAGTGTCTGACCAGCCTCAGAGTGAAGAACTTCTTCCTAATGT
>JANIJG010020907.1:26598-42266 GCA_024611175.1 Megaceryle torquata
AGCCCCCCGTGGAGCTGTGGTGCTGAGGGCCATGGGTCAGTGGTGCCCTGGCAGTGCTGGGGGAACGGTTGGACTCTATTATCTAAAAGTTCTTTTCCACCCAAAATCATCCTATGGTTCTATGTAATTTTTTCAGTTATCTTTGCCCCTTCCTGATTTAAAAGCTGTTCTGAAAACCATTTCTGAAATCTTGAAGTCTTATTCACTCTTCTGACAAAAATTATTGCTATGAATAATTTTTAGTGTGTTTACAGGAGTTCATTAGAAGTGTTCTGTATTCAAAACAAAAAGCTTTGTTTTGAATTTACCTGCATATTCAAAGCATTATCTTCTGATTCTAAATTGATTAAGCATAATTCCCACAATCAGATTCTTGTCCTGTGCCATTTGTCTGCACGCCTCGACGCACACCAGCAAAGTTCAAAATAAACCCTGCAGAAATCATTTTAAATCTGTAAATTTACTTGTTTCTAGGCATGTGCAGAATCTATTTACTGAAAAAGAAAAACAACCAACAAAAGAGACACGACCACCGTGGAGACTTATTACATGTGTATCACTAACAGCAGAAAGAGCTCGGATACTCCTTATTTTTTATGTTTTGAGTCAGAATCACATCCAAATAAACTCACAGTTACTGCTGGGGCGGCAGTTAAAAGCTTTTCAATTATCACTGTTGTTGTAAAGATACAGATTAAATTCTAGCTAGTGGTCCTGTGGTCGTGGGGGAATCGAATGTAGTCTCAAAGCAAATGTTGAGATGTTGGGTCTTCCCCTCAAGGGCAGAACGTCCTCCCGGAGGGGTTGCAGCCGCTACCCTGTGCCATGCTTGGGAAGAAGCATTTTGCCCCCAGCCTTTCTCTTCTGCACCTACTTTTGCTGTTCCATTGTACTCTCTGAGGTGCCTGGTAAACTTCAGTAGCTTTTTGAAAGCACCAGTCATTTTTTTTCAGGCACTCTTCATAAATTCAGATTCATTTCCCAGCTTCCTGTAGCTCACAAACATTTTTCATGCTATTCCTTGAAACACAGTCCACTTTCAGAACGGTTGCCCATGCAGTTTCTTCACGACTAGAGCTGCAGGAAAGATATTTGTGGTAAATGTTTTCTCCTGAAAAGATGATTTTTTCTGGTTTAGTACTTTTTATACCAGTAGAGGTGAAATGAAACGCGTCGGTTTGAGCAAGCGACTTAAGACTGCTGCCAAATCTAACTCAACTTTGCTGCATTGCTAGAAAACCAGGAATTATTTCCAGTCTGTCTCCTATTTGACAACAAATATGGGTCAGTTACCAGAGCCATCAAAGATAAGGTGATTAAAGTTCTTCAGCTGCATTTCTATCCCACAGGATGTATGAGGAGTTGGTTCAGTTTTGAGTTGGTTTGGGTTGGTTTTGCTCAAAAATATCTTTAAACGGAGGAGGTTCGGTGTTGCAGCCTGTTTGAGGGATCAGCTGCAGCAGTCCTGTTGTTCTCTGCCTTTTAACCACGTGTTTCATGCTCATTGCCAAACTGAGCTTACATTCGTGGCTTTTGACTTTGAGCTGGAAGGAACAGCTTGACTTGAGTGAGATGAACTTTTGATCTAAGCATGACTGTCTTCTTCCAACCCAATGTACTTTCCACTTTGCATGCTGAACTCTTCTATCTCATGCCTTCAGAGAGGGTTTTTGTTTCTTCCAAGAGTCATTTTTCTCCCACGTAGAAGTTCTTTGGCCTTGGATAGGAGCAGAACGTTCTCATTTGCCTTCTCTCTTTTCCTGATGCCTCATTGGAGAAACCTGGCTTGGGCACACAGCACCTGGACCGTATCCATGACGAGGCAGGGTGGTAATGGTGGTGACACTCGTTCATACAGTCAAAGCTCCGTAATACCAACAGGACTATGATGTGGATTTTCCAGGAAGTTCTTACTGGTAGTTAGAATATGGGAGATTTTCACTGAGGCTTTGTGGTTTGTTTTTCTTCCTGGTGGGCTAGTGGGGGTAGCATACGGGCTATTGTGGAGAGCAATAAAACCTGTAGTGTCATGCTGTTAAAACCAGCGTCTTCACAACTCTTAACCTTGGTCTTCACATTGCTCCTGTAAGGTTCTGAGGGCGCTGAGCACCCTGCTCTGGTTGCAGATGTCACTGCTCCCTGCAGGGGGTTGCACCAAATGAGCTTGAAAGGTCCCTTCCCACCCAACCCAGTCTGGGATTCTGTGATATGGTTTCCACGAAGTTTCTCTAAGAGACTTGCACATTTCTTTCTCAATTTTCATCAGTTTCTCGTGCTGACAGCAGATTTTTCAAGGGTGACACCACTTGAATAAAGCTACCAATTGAAAGCCAAGATCTGAGACCATCTGCAAGCATGGAGACTCTGATGCTTATATGTTTGTGTAGCATCCACTTTTGCTGGGACTTAAAAGATCACAGTGTACTTGGAAGAACATTTTTCAAGGAAATCAATCTCTGCTTCTGCTAAATGAGGTCAAGGCCTGTGAGTAAGACTGGAGCTGGAGAAAGAGTCTCATAAAACTGTATTTCATTAAATTAAAACTTGTTGGGTGAGCTTTTGTGGAGAAAGAAATATTTAGCATAATGTTTGGCTTAATTTGGAAATAGTAAGGAATGAAGAACTTAGAGCCACATAAAGTCATGAGAATTGCTGGCCAAGACCAGCAAAGTCACATAACCCCACTGTGACTGCCATGGTAGAAATAAAAGTACAGCTTCTCTGGTGTGGTGGGACTTGGGTGGACTGTAGTGCACAGGACTACCAAGAGCCAGTTGCCTGGCTTGACAGCAAATATTGTCATTTCAAGATATGAGAAGAAAAGCTCTTGAGATGATGAAGACCTGTAGCTCAGGCAATAATTTTAACTGCAATTCCTGTTGCAGAAGTGCCGTGCCACAGAACTGGCAGCCCTGACACTTTTATGAGATGTGGCCCGTCCCTCATATTTGATTCCCTTCGTAATTGTAGAAGAGGAGGAACTGGCCTCAAGTTGCCCCAGGGAAGGTTGAGGTTGGAGCTGAGGAACAATTTCTTCCCCTCCTGCAGGGGTGTCCAGGGCTGTCCACTTGGCTGTTAGGGGCTATCAGTTGGTTTTAGGGGGTCTTTATTGGTGTTAGGTTTAGGGTTGGCTGTTAAGGGGTCTCTGGTGTCAGGGGGTCTTTATTGGTGTTAAGGTTGGCTGCTAGGGGGTCTCTTGTTGTTGGGGGGTCTTTATTGGGGTTAAGGTTGGCTGCTAGGGGGTCTCTTGTTGTTGGGGGGTCTTTATTGGGCTTAGGGTTGGCTGTTAGGGGGTCTCTTGTTGTTGGGGGTCTTTATTGGTGTTAGGGTTGGCTGTTAGGCTGTCTGTGTGTAACCACACATAAGGTAGTTGCATCACCTGCCCTCTGTATACCACTAATACCAATTGCAAGCCCATGTTTCTCATATGCATCTTTTGTGTGTGTGTGTTTTTATACTTAAGCTGCACATCCCAACAGAGCAACCTCTGTCATCCTGCGGCTTTCCTTAGCAGCTCTTGACCTCTCACTTTACACCGAGCGTACGGCGCTTTGCCTTGCTCCGAATCTTGAACTGCTACAACATCATCTGATTATTGAAGAAAAGAGAAAAGAGAGAGTTCTGAGTGTTGACTCCTCACACCCATCCTATCGAATCCATTTCAGTTACGGAGGTCGGTAACTCGCTAATGGCCATAAACCATTTTTATTATATTAATCATTTTAAGTCATTAATTACCCATTTTGTGCTACCTGCTCCATTCTCTGGTCTCTACCTGCTGCGTTCTCCCGTATGAATAAATTTGGAACACGAGTAGGCACCAGAGTTAAAGAAAACTTGTAAAAACGTACGTAATTTATGCGTTCGGGCTTTGTAATTTGCATGCCCTTTCACTTAAAGAATTTCACTTTAATAATTAACGTAACACGAATGTTGAAGGTAATAAGCATCCTTCAGCCTGGCAGTTCTGTAGCTAATTAACATCTCGTTTATTCCGGTGCCATCCAGTGGTTTTGGTGTGCTGTCCATAGAATTGCTGTTCCCACTGTTTATTAATACACAGTATGTTCATCAGTTATCTCACCTTATTTCATGAGTAATTAAATGTGCCTAGTTTGGCCCTAAAATTAAGAACACAATCAAAATCTTAATGGGCTTCCTCTTAACTCTTCGTGGCGCGATCAGACAGCCCTGTCCCCAGCTGTTAATTGCACTACGTGTTGCTTGAAAGGTTCAGCGGACAGAGTTAGGGAAAGTGATGTATCATGTGTCAGAAACACTGATGGAATCAGAGGCTATAGGGTGCTTTTTTTCCCCAGCATACATTAACATAGTAAAGCAGGAATGAGGTGTGAGAGCAATTTAGGGATTTTCTTGGGGTATTTTTCTGTGCAGAAGAATTGTCTGCTAGATATTTAAGAAAAACACCGGTCCTTTCTTCAGTGCAGAGCAGATTCTACTTATTCCTCCCTTCCTGGAAGGTTTGCTGTGGTACGTTCTTGGGTTTTTTTCCAAATTCATTACACTTTCAATACTGAAGCAGCGACTGAAGGTAAAATGAAGCTATATTCTAGTTGATACTCATGGGTTTTTATCACAACTGACACATGATAAAAGAAATTGCAGCAGAAAAAAGAAAATCTTGCAATGCATACAGCAGTCTAAGACTTGTGAGCAGTTTTTACTCTGAATTTTAGTTTCTTCCAGGTCTTGGAGCCCTTTCCATCACTCCTTTTTGTTACACAGGTTGGTTGCTCCCTTGTGGTTTGATTTTTCTATCACTCTCAGGTCTTTGCAACTTCTTTGTTCTCCTCTTTTGAATCTGCTGCTCCTGCAAAGCTTTCATAGAATCCCAGAATACCAGGTCAGAAACAACCTCAAGCATCATCTGGTCCAACCTTCCTTGGCCAAAGCCTGGTCTAGACAAGCAGGCCTAGCTCCTGCCCAGCTGAGTCTTAAAAGTGCCCAATGTTGGGGACCCCACCATTTCCCCGGGGAGATGATTCCAGTAGCTGATGGGCCTTGTTGTGAAATACTTTCCTTTTGTGTCTAGTCACAATCTCCCCAGCACTAACTTGTACCCAGCACCCTCTTCTTCTCCGTGTGACTCCTTGTAAAAAAGGGAGTCTCCATCTTCTTGGTAGCCACCCTCTAAGTACAGGAGCATGGTGATAAGATCTCACTCTCATCCTGAGCCTTCTTTTTGCTAGGTTGAACAAACCCAGTTCTCGTGGCAGCTTCCCAGTCCTTGGATCATCTTTGTGGCCCTTCTCTGAACCCTCTCCAGTCTGTCCATGCTTTGTTCATAGAGCTTTACTCTTCTTTTATTGTCAGTCTCTGATCTGCTGCTTTCACAAGCATATTTTCTGTGTTACTCTTTGTTCATCTGATTCCTCTTGGGCAGGTCATCCTATCCACTGTCTGCTTTTTTGTGTCTCCTCATGGAAGGTTCACTGTCAGCTCAGACTCACCATGGGTACAGAACTAAATGTTAACTGTGCTCTTAAACATTTCCACCATCCTCCTTGCCATGCAAGCACACAGAGCAGTGCTCAGCCAGTCTGCCTCCACCACCCATGGGAGGCCTGTCCCATTCCCTCTCCACAGATAAATGTCACTTTTCACAAGCTTCCTCACTTTTTGGGTCCACTCAATGTATGCTCCTTAGCATCCATGTTTCCAGTCCACCCAAAACCCAGCTGCTAGCGCGGCCGCTCTCATCAGTCAGGCCATACCTGTGTCTTTTATGCTCATCTTTATCCTCAAGATGTACCACACTATTCTGTCCCAGCCTGTAGAATCGTTTTGGTTGGAAGAGATCTTTAAAGATCATCAAGTCCAACCGTTAGCCCAGCACGGCCAAGCATCACATCAAGGGCTTCCTCATCCTGGCCATTCTTGTTTGATCAATATACTAAGGATACGTATTCTTAATAATTCCGTGACACCCCACCCATGCCTGTCGTGTTCTCCCTCTTGCCTAAATTATCGATCTTTTCGGTTCGTTGCCTGTGTGTGCTCTTTTTCCATTGTATACAGAAATGAAAATTTCGTAGCCATTTAGTGAAAAAATGAAACCAAATCCCTGGATCTGGGCACGTCCCACTTTACTGTCCTTCTCTGTGGCTTTCTCATATCTTTGGGGCAAGGTTTTACTATTTCTGTCTTACCTATCAAACTAGTCTATTTTCAGTCCGAAGATAATTTATCACCTTGAGGATTGTTTTGTGATTGTAAATGGATTTAAATAAAAATTAACCAGCTGAGACCTTGTTTCCACAAGCCTTCAGATGTGAAAGATTTTCATAGATACCAGAGATTGGAGTATTTTTATTTGTCCATTTTATCCTTCAGCCGTATTCTTCTTGACAGGATATTTTTGGTCAAGTCATGTTTTCAATGATCTAAGTAATGGATCTACTACTACATCCCTCTGGAAGGTTCTCGGTTACACAGCCTAATAGATGGCATTTTAAAAGGAGTTGGTAGGGATGGAAAATCTCACACTGCAGGAGCATAGTGGAAAACTTGAGGCTGTGGTCTGGTGGTTAGGGAGGTGTTGGGATGAAGGTTGGATTTGATGATCCTAGAGGTCCTTTCCAACCATAATAATTCTCTGATTCTATGAACGCCTGTCCATACTCCAAGAAAGTTCTCAAGGTTGGCATTTCCAAAAGTATTCTGTAAATAGCCATGCTGGCAAGGATTAAAGTAGCTGAGGGACTCCTATGTTGGTCATGTGTGGTATAAAAGGGCATCCTCAAAGGAGTTCTCTGCCCATCAGGAGCTGAGACAGCACTATGAACATGTTTTTGCCACATCTGCAGCCTCACAATTTACACATTTAGTGGCTCAGAGGTTGCAGCAGCAGTTGCATCCAGGCTTGTCCTAGTGGTGAGAGCTGAAGTGAAGACATCTGGCCAAACAGCCTGGTGGTTATATCACTTGTGATGAAGAATTCCACTTTCAACTTGTGGTAATCAATAGTCTATACCCCTGTCAATCACTTCAGGGCCAAACAACTGCAATCAAGTGTTGAAATCCCTCACTGTTACACCAACATGGAAGCTGGGGCTCTACCAACTCCCCTAACAGTAGGAGGAGTAACGAGGGAGATTTAAACACAGCTTAGTACTCTGAAAATGTATGGAGCATTCTGGTGTTGTCGTGAGGTGTTCACAGTCTGGGCAAACAAGACAAGAGATCAAGAAAAGCTGCTCTTCAGTCATGAGCAGATGTGCACTGAAGAAAGTTCCCAGTTGGTTGCACCACGCTTTGCATTTGGACCAAAGCAACGCAGAGAGCGCTCCATTGAGGACATTGTCTTTCTTAATGTGTTTCTTTGGCCCCCAAAATGAGCAGATGAGCAATTAAGGCCTCCTGGGAGGCCCCTGTTCGTGAATGTTTTCAGAGCTGATGTTTTAAAGCATTGATGGTGATATTTGTCTTGTGGTGGATTTGTGAACAGTAGCAAATTTCATATCAGACTTTTTTTTTGCATCTGTGTTCCAGCTGCTGGAAGAAGATCACTTTCTTTGTTCATTGCTTAGGTATCCCCTGTTGCTGTGTTGGACATGGGAAAGATTAATCCTGTTGGGACAGGACAAGGGGGCATGGTTTGAAACTAAAAAAGGGGAGATTCAGACTGGAGAGGAGGATGAAGTTGTTGGTGCTGAGGGTGGGGAGAGCCTGTCCCAGGCTGCCCAGAGAGGTGGTGGCTGCCCCATCCCTGGCACCACTGCAGGGGAGGTTGGCCGGGGCTCTGAGCACCCTGCTCTGGTTGCAGATGGCCCTGCTCCCTGCAGGGGGTTGGACTGGATGACCTTGAAAGATCCCAGCCAAGCCAAACTATTCTATGAAAAATAGGCAGAGAAGGTTTACTCCAATAATTTTCACCTCACGAAGCAGTGAATGCTAAATGTGCTCGTGCTGTTTTTCCTCTTAGCTCAAATATCTTACAGCTGCTGTTGTATTTGGTTCTTTCAGGCCTTTCTCTGAGGTCCGCCCGTCACATAGCCATACGTATTAGATGACTTTGGGACCTGCCTTCCATCAACGATGAAGGGATTATCTAGCAGCCGTAGTCATCATCCCGGGGTTGCCTGTGACCCTCCGTGTGACAGTCTGCCTCACCACCCGGAGAGGAAGCCATATTTGTTAAACCCGGTGGACCCCCATCCTGCAGACCACCCTTACTACACTCAAAGGAACTCTTTTCAGGCAGAGTGCATGGTGCCCTACAACGACCAGATTGCCAGCAGCACGTTTCCCCGGAGGCATTACAGCTCCCACCACGAACTCAAGGATGAGTGTGCTCTGGTTCCCCACGGAACCGCCAAGACCAACCGCATTCCTGCCAACCTTTTGGACCAGTTTGAGCGGCAGCTGCCTCTGAACCGGGATGGCTACCACACTCTGCAGTACAAGCGGACTGCCATGGAGCACCGCAGCGACAGCCCGGGGAGGATCCGGCATCTGGTTCATTCTGTCCAAAAGCTCTTTACCAAGTCCCATTCGCTGGAGGGACCGTCCAAGGGGAGCGTCAACGGGGGCAAAGCCAGCCCGGAGGAGTCGCAGACGATGAGGTATGGGAAGCGCAGCAAGAGTAAAGAAAGGCGATCGGAAGGTAAGCCCAGATCCAATGCGTCAGGATGGTGGAGTTCAGATGACAACTTGGACAATGATGTTTGCATTTATCATGGCCCCAGTGGGGTCATGACCATGGGAAGATGCCCTGACCGTTCTTCTTCCCAGTACTTTATGGAAGCCTATAACACTATTAGCGAACATACTGTGAAGTCATCCAGAAGCAATAATGATGTCAAATGCTCTACCTGTGCAAACCTGCCTGTGAATTTGGACTCCCAGTTAATGAAGAAAAGTTCTTGGTCCTCTACATTAACCGTGAGCAGAGCCCGTGAAGTTTACCAGAAAGCATCAGTTAACATGGACCAGACAGTGGTGAAGGCAGAGACGTGTCAACAGGAACGGTCATGTCAGTACCTCCAGGTACAGTGTGGAGAACTGATTGCTGTTAACTGTCCTCTGCCTTGTCTCAGGTGTTTGTGGGGGATGGAGGTTTGCTCTGATATTTCAACTTGCCCGTGAGGTCGCTGATCACCAAGCAAGGGGTAATGCTGCTGAAATTAAAAAGAAATCTTTTCTTTTTCCTCTTTTTTTTTTTTTTTTTACACCTCACACCCCCCCGTCCCCCCTCCCCTTTTTTTTTTTTTTTTACCAGCATTCAGTATTTCAAAGAAACAGTTTGTGTTGGAACAGACTTCATTTTTTCATGTGGGAAAATTGAGATCTTTCTGTGTACTTTTTGAATTCATAAGGCAGTCACAGTAGGGGTAGAGGGAATTTGAGGTTGTAGTGCCTGCACTTAGCATTACGATGTCAATTAACCGAATGTTACCAGGATACAAATTCTTTGATTTCTGTAATTTCAAGATTTGCCTTCATTTGCTGCTTCATTTTATTATCAAAGCTTTTCAGACCCCCTTGAGAAACTTTGGGGGACCTTAATCCAGCAGGAAAACACCCCGCTTTCCTTTTCTGCCACAGAACACCCATTTATTTCTCATAAACCAGTTATTGTAACGTGTCCAGATTTGTTTATCTGGCTATTCCTCTTTCTCATGGCTTTGAGTCAAAAACGAGAAATCCAAAGGTTGCAATTATTGCTTGTTCTGATTATACACTTCAGGAGTCCATCACCTACTCCCTCGCAAGCTGTTTGCGGTTAATACAGCGTCACTATTTTTTCACCAGTATTGTATCTTTAAATGTCAAGAATCAGATGTCTGCTCTTGGAGCTATCGCGCTGCCGGTGAATGTTTGTGGCAGGAACATGGATCAGAAAATATTAAAACCATCTCGTTCCTAGGAGAGCCGTGGGTAGTTTGCGTGCACTTTAAACGAAGCACTTATGGCACATCTAAGTGTGTGTGTAAGATGGAACAACGTCGCCCAGAGAAGAGAGAAAACCATGAGGAAAAAAGAGGTTTGCTAAGATGCTTTGGTTTCAGTTGAACGTAGTGGGGCTCTGGGTGGTTTGTATAGAAACCGTAGCGAGTCCTCTCTGTGGGTGCTTCAGTGGGTCGGTCGTCTTCTGGGGTTTAAGTCGGCGCGCGGAGAACGCGACGGAGAATCGATCCCAAAAAGGTTCTATCGAAGGGCGCGCACGGTAATTTGGAATGCCAGCCTCTGGGGCTCTGAATTTCAAATGTAAAGGAACGTGTCTCTGTGTGTGTTTTCTGCTGTTAGGAGAGCGGGGCAGGGGCAGAGGGGGCGGCGGGAGCGCTTGGTGTCTGTTTACAGCTCTGCCCGTGGCTGGGCAGGGAGAGGGGCTTCAAAACAGCCTCAGGCTACCACCTTTGGAGGGTTGGTTTTGGTTTGTTGGGGTTTTTTTTTGTATTAAGCTTCTTTCACCTGAATTATGTGAGTGAGAAGAAATTGTAACTTTAGCCTTGAGTGTTGTCGTGGCTTTGGACGCTGAGATTTCTTTTGTTGATGTTTTTGTTTACTCCTCAATCTCCCTCTCAGGTTGAGAGAAAATTCAGCGCGTGACCAGATGGTTAGGAAAGAGCAGAAAACTGTGCCAGCGTCAGCTTTAAGTGAGCACCTCCGTAGGGACTTCTAGATAACGTTTAACTGACAAGAATAGACTCCTGAAGTGGAATTAGAGGACGTTATCTGTGTCTGCATGAAAATAGGTCCAACAATTGTCAAGGGCAGGCATTAGAATAACTAAATTCTCACTGCGTTTCCCATCCCCACTAGTACTTTTATTTCAGTTTTCATTTTATTTTATTTTTTTTTCTTTCTTTCTTGTTTGGAAAAGCCAGAGAAATAGAACTGAAATGGGGGTGTTTCGGGGTTGTTTTTTTAAAAGGAAAATCTTAACCAGGCTTTGATGAACACTGGAAATAAGAGTCAGAGTAGGGTAGATTTGAGGAAGCAGGTCAGGATTATTCTTCTCTCTTGGCAAATGGATATAGGTATTAAAAAAGTCAAGTCTCTTTTGAATGCATCCCATTGCCTTTTCTCTTCATTACATCACTTATCTTTATACTCGACAAGCCCTTTGGGGCTTGGACTTTGTTGCCCTTTGTGTTTCCACGGTGCCCAGCACAATGGGGCACAGAACTTAACGGAGGCCTTTTGGCTGCTCTGCAATATAAATATACATCAGGAGCAGCAGAGGATCACCCCGAGAGGCTGCGGAGGGATGCTGGATATCTGTCATTCTCCCGGTGACCTTCTCAGCGTTGTCCCAAAAGGCTGGTGCCCTGTGAGGAAGGCACTAAATAATGAGATGAAAGCCACCGATTCACGATAACACCAGAGAGCTCTGATAACTTCATCTGGTTATTAGGGCGCTGCTTTGTTGCTTTATGTAACTCATTAAATGTTAAATAGATGCTTTTATCAAGTCCCTTGTAGTTTAAGCTGTTTATGGGTATAAACTCTCTTGGAAGTGGCAACTGTTTTGTTCGTGCAGACTCTTGGTGTGATAGCATCTGAATTCAGTGAAGCAGTGACATTTTTGTTTTCAACTCGGGGTAATCAGGGTAATTTTCTTTGTCCTGGTAGAGCTGAGTGTGTATCAGAGATCACAGATGACATTGGCTTCGCATTTGCTTGTAAGGGCTTTTACCACAGAAGTATCTGGATGAGTTTTCAGTGTAAAGACATGGAAATAACAAACAATTATCTCACTTGGTGTGATATTTTCCACATAACAGTTGCATGGAAGGAGTTGGCAGTAGTTTGTGTTACAGATGGGTTTATTTCTCATCGTGTGGAATTTGGATCGAGCGCAGAGTCCTCCTGCATGGCACAGTTGTTCTTTACCCAAGCAGGCTGTTTCCAGACGGAGGCTGAGGCGCTGGGTCCCTCCTCGGAGGTCCAGGGGAGGCTCAACATTGGGCAGCTTCAGAAAGAGATATTAAGACCCAGACTAGTCTAAAGACTGCCAAGCGAGTCTTTTCCTCTCACTGCAGTTTGGGAAGGGAATTGTATGGTTTTCTTCTATTTCTCCTTTCAAGATGAGGAGCAGGATATTAGAGAGAGAAGGTCTCTTTTTTGAGATACTTTTTACTTCAGGAAAGTGCTTTTTGTTTGACCCAGGTTTACAGTTGGACTAATTTGCAGGAAGGTGAGCAGGAACCGCTCAGGTTTTCTCAAAATTCTTCTCCAAAATGGTTTCCATCCCTTGAAAGAACAGTTTAGAAAGCAGTGAGCAGCCTCTACTTCTCTAGTAGCCTCTCCTCTGGGAAGATAGAACTTAAGTAAAACTACCAAAGACAGAATGTAAGCAGCAGTCTTCTTCTGCAGTCAGTAGCATCTAAATATACGGGTAGATATTTTTGACACTCTTGTTCTCCATGAACCGATGGTGTTGGAGCTAACAGAGTACCAAACACACTGCAGAGTTCTCTCTGGTTATAGTTTTGCTATTCAACGTTCCCTGCAATTACCATTCCCATTGTCCTTGGTCCATTCGTTAAAAGATGGAAAAAAATACAAAGGATGACGTTTTTCTTGTTATTAATCTTCTTCTGTGGTCCAGTCACACATTTTCTTTTGACCCCCTTTGACGAGACTGAAGTCAGTTGTGTCATGTACTTGGGGCTGAGGATGGAAATAGGTGGGGATGTCAGTGCAGCCACCCGAGTTCCCCGTTTGCATCGCTTGTCCTTTGGTGGGAGACTGGGAGAAATACTATAAAGCTATAATAATATAAAAAAACCCTATTATAATATAAAAAGCCAAGTTTCTGGGTGTAACAAGCATTTTCTGGTGGCGAAGGGCTCTGGCTCATTCTGTGCTGTGTTTCCAGTTTGAAGATTGGTTGTACTGTGCTTTATTATAGAATGTGTAGTAGTTAAGAAACAAATAGTGCCTTGTTTTCTGGCCTCAGGACAAGGCACTTCCAGAGTTTCTTCGGAGATACTGTTCAATCCCTGTCTCTGTGTTAGATCTGCTGTACTGGGTGTACCTCTGCAATGCTGTCCACACTTGCAGTTCATCTCCACTATTTCTAATCTTATTACTTTCAGTAATTTCACTGTAAAAAAACACAAACAAACAAACAAATCAATAAAATAAAGACAAATGAAGTCCAGCAAAGGATCATTTAATTCTACATCTGAGTCTGAAATCCTTAACTTTTCTTGCAGATAGACAAAGTAGATGAGGAAAAGACCATGGAGCGGTGATGTTTTCCTCAGTCAGCACAAAGTAATAACAATACCAATAAAAATATTAAGCAACAGGTTGCCCAGAGAGGTGGTGGCTGCCCCAAACCTGGCACCATTGCAGGGGAGGTTGGCCGGGGCTCTGAGCACCCTGCTCTGGTTGCAGATGTCTCTGCTCCCTGCAGGGGGTTGGACCAGATGGACCTTGACAGGTCCTTTCCAACCTAAACCAGTCTGTGATTCTATCTCCTCTACATCGTTGTTGTGGGTTTTTTTGTTTCAAGAATGGAATTTGTAAGTCAGATCCTGAGTGGGGAAGTACTGCAGTGCCAGCAGAGTGGTTTGAGCTGGGGACAGCTGGCCAGGGTTTCTGTTCTGCCTTACAGAGCTCTTGCACTGTGCTCATTACACTGCTGAGCTTCTTCCAGCAGTGAATTAAGCAAGAACAACACAAATTTGTTGTATATTGTTTGTCCTTTCATCCTCTTACCCTGAGCCTGTGCAGTGAGTCCAGTGAGTCTTCTCTGGGCTTGTGGTTGACAAGTGTTTCTCTCACCCAAGGCTGAGTAATGTGCCATCTACTTGGATAGGGCACCGTCACAGTTCTGACGGGCAGGGGCTTCCAGAGACAGGCTTTGAATTGTCTCTAACAGGCTTTTATGCAAATAGTTTTGTGTCTGGTTTTGCTTTACTGACATAACCCCAGACTGCTAATCAGTTTGTTAGGAAATCTTCGAGATTTCCTGGTCTCTAGCAGAGGAGAGTCAAGAGCACGGCTTTGGTTTGATATCCAGTGGGATGCTACGGTAGAGCAGAGGTGGCAGTTTGGTGTCACTGGGAAGACACACCATGATGTTCTGAAACTGAGGAAGTTTCCTTAGAGCCAAAAGAAAGCTTCTTATGTGGGTACATTTCATTGCTGTGATCCAAAAGAAAGTGCTGTGGATGTTTTAGTGAAGTCTGTCCACTGGCCACCAACCTGTGACCAAAGCTGGTGGCTTCACTGCATTGCTTAAAGCTGCTGCCTTGCAAGAGCGCAGCGTTAGCAAAGCACCAGAGATTATCTGGTCATGGTCAACCAACAGAAACAGCATAAGGGCTCTTCTTCAACATGCTCTCCTCACCACATCTGTTTTCTCCCAAGGATGCAGATTCAGCTACGTGTTCTCCATCCACAAGCCAGTTTCCTTTTGGATGCATGATAGTGGGCTTGTGGTCACGTCTGGAGAAAGGAAAAATCACAGAACCCCAGACTGGTGGGGTTGGAAGGGACCCCTGGGGGTCATCTGGTGCCACCCCTCTGCTCCATCCAGCAGGGTCACCCAGAGCAGGGGGCCCAGCAGCGCAGGGTCCAGGCGGGGTTGGAATCTCTCCAGAGGAGGAGACTCCACAACCTCTCTGGGCAGCCTGGGCCAGGGCTCTGTCAACATTTCCTGACAACACATTTAACAGAAATGGCCTTTGATGCCAACTAGTCACTGAATGAAGTGATGAAGGAAAGAACTGATTCACCCCTAAAGAAAGCATCTAGAAGCCAAAGAACATTTTCTCCATTGCTAGCCATTGAAAGTGGCCTTTCAAGGAGTGGTGCTGATGTTAATCATCATCCTGTTGTCCTTACTTGGGCAAGGAGCCATATCTTCTTGCAGCCAACTGCACTGAAACTTCAAGGGTATTGAAAGCAATGAGAATGAACGTCCGCCCTCTGCCATCATCCATCAGTATCACTGAAGCAGTTTGAGGTCCTGGCTGAGAGTCCTGTTGTGTGGCCGTCAGTGATGTTTCCTTCGGCTAGCAGATGTGTCAGCTGCTGTTTGGCTTCCTTTCTGCAGAATGCGATTGGCAAACTTGTTGGTTCCAACAGCTGGAACCGTTTTGTCCACATGGCCCTCGTTGTGGTTGGTTGGATTTTCATGGGTAAAGCAGGAGGAGAAGATGTATCTGGCATCAAGGCTGGTTGTTTTGTGTAGGAGGCACACATTCTTCTTCATAAAGCCAGGTGTGAATCAGATTGACAAGCAGGGTACCTTTCACTGAATGAAAATTATAACCTGGGCCTCTGCCTGAAGAATTTTGTCTATTGACTTACTCTGTGAGGAATCATATGTTTTAGAAGATCCTCTAAACTGCTGTAATGCGAAGGGAGATTGCAATTCTGATCAGATCCCTTGGGACGAGACCAGAGGAGGCCACAAAGATGATCCAGGGGCTGGAGCACTTCTGCTATGAAGACAGGCTGAGGGAGCTGGGATTGTTCAGCCTGGAGAAGAGAAGGCTCCAGGGGGACCTTATGACTGCCTTCCAATACCTGAAGGGATCCTCCAGGAAGGCTGGAGAGGGACTCCTCACAAGAGTGTCCAGCGATGGACACTCCCAGCAGGACACTGAGGGGCTGGAGCGTGGCCAGAGAAGGGCAATGGAACTGGGGAAGGGGCTGGAGCACAAGGGTGGTGAGGAGCAGCT
>JANIJG010020907.1:78746-90279 GCA_024611175.1 Megaceryle torquata
ATCCCCCCTTGTCCTGTCCCAACAGGCCCTGCTCAAAAGTCCCTCCCCATCTTTCTGACAGGCCCCTTGAAGTCCTGCAAGGCCCCCAGAAGCTCTCCCTGGAGCCTTCTCCTCTGCAGGCTGAACCCCCCCAGCTCTCCCAGCCTGGCTCCCAACAGAGGGGTTCCAGCCCTCCCAGCATTGCTGGGGCTCCTCTGGCCCCACTCCAGCAGGTCTGTGTCTTTATCAGCCTCCCCTTCCCAACATTTTTATTACCACTTTTACTCTTGAGCTTCCCAATGCATCAGGTTTGTCACTGTGGTTGCCTCTGGGTTGCAGTGATTGTGTACCAGGGTTACACTGGACTTTTTTTTCTCTCTCTCCAAAGAAAGAGTGATTTGTGGTTTTCAATGTAATAGTCACAATGGCCAGAGGTTCAGCCTCTGCTGCAGACCCAGGGTGAGATAAACCAGACGCTGCTGTGAGGACTCCCAGCTTCCCACCAGTCTCAGCAGGAGCCAAGAGCCTAAACTCTGCTGAATCTCTGCCCAAAGCCTCTGTCTCCTCCTTTTGTACATTATTTATTTCCCCTAACAATGGTTGCTTTCTAAGTGGGAGATGTTTATGTGCCATTCACCTGTTCTTCAAACAGATACCAACCATTGTGCCACTGTAGGTTGTGTTTGTACTGGGTGAGCTGGTGTGTGGCCCGTGCTGAACCTGCCTGGTCTTTGCCTGCAGGTGAGCGAGATGGAGGTGAACGGTCAGTTCGAGTCTGTCTGCGAGTCGGTCTTCAGCGAACTCGAGTCCCAGGCGGTGGAGGCTCTGGATCTGCCCATGCCAGGCTGCTTCCGTATGAGGAGCCACAGCTACGTCCGAGCCATTGAGAAGGGCTGCTCCCAGGATGATGAGTGCATATCGCTGAGGTCCTCATCTCCTCCACGTACAACCACGACGGTGAGGACCATCCAGAGCAGTACTGGTGAGTAACAACACAGGGAAAGCCAGAGGGGTGGTGGAACGGGAAGGTGCTTTTCTGTGCAGCTCCACCAGCTCAATGACGAGCTCTTCTCCATCAGACACCAAACACATAGGAGAGCCAGCACTTCTCCAGGGAGCTGGTCGGACCCACACAGATCAAGGCTGATGTGGTTGTGGTGCCTCCTACATTCAAGCTACTACATTCTGGGCTAAAAGGACAAAGAAAGGAAGTCCAAGGTCATGTGTCCCCTCACTCTGAGCAATCACAGTTTGGCAAGGCTGAACGTGAAGGCTCTGGGTGAGCAGCTCTGCTGGCTCTTACCGGCAGAGGAGGGTCCCTCTGATAAGTTTTTCTACAAAGATGAAGTGATCTTTGGCTTTTCTAGAAGTTACAGGTTATTGGATGTGTTGCTTAGTGGTTTGGTGAGACTTGCAGCTCCCCAGGCCATACCTCAGAGGTGGGAATGAAGAAGGGAAGAAGAGGTCTGCATGTCACAAGCTGCACCTTCACATCCTGCTGTTGTTCTGTCTGCAGTTCAAACTAATCGAGCCTTGCAGGAGAGAGAGGTTTGTTCTGTATGAGACCTACAAACCTTCCTT
The DNA here is from genome assembly GCA_024611175.1 of Megaceryle torquata. NCBI lineage: Eukaryota > Metazoa > Chordata > Aves > Coraciiformes > Cerylidae > Megaceryle > Megaceryle torquata. The sequence continues at coordinate 80,307 of JANIJG010020907.1, forward strand.
TTCATGGTTGCAGTTGCTCTTCTTTTGGAACTAACCACAACGAGTTCCAGATTCCATCACCAAAATTAGCACGTAAGGGGAAGAACAAGCAAGTCAGGACCAAAAATGTCTCATTCAGGAGAGCAAGAGGCAGGTCCTGCTACATGTGTGCACTCTTCCCAGGGCAGGGAGGAGAGGGGGCCTCTTTCCTTTGATTTTCTGCATCCTCTCCTCTGCTTTACACAAGCTTCACTTTCTAGTCACATACTGTTAATATTTGTGACTAACACTGACCATTAGAAATATTTCACCATACCTACCAGCTCTTTTCCCAGTTCAGTTTTTTGTGCTCTGAACTTTAGCCTCTTTTTGTGTGTCCTGGCTGGGTTCAGGTTCGTTATCCCCAGCAGCTGCTGGCCCAGGCAGCTGGGAGGGGCCACAGCAGGATTGACAACCGAGTCAGCCAATGGGATGCTGGATCCCACACTGAGCCCTGCCCCTATATAAGGGGAGGGCTGGCCAAGGGTGGGGGTGTTTGTTTTCAACTTGCTTTGGTGTGGAGCTTTGTTCTGGCCGGAGCAGGGAAAGCGGCATCTCAGACACAGGTAGAGCCTTTCTGGTTTCTGTCACTGGCTTTGTGTCTCATTTCATTAGTACTCTCATTGGTGCTGGTTTTTTGTTTTGTTTTTTCCTTTGCCCTTTTCCTTTCTGTGTTGTTTTGTTAAACTGTTCTTATCTCAGCCCATGGGGCTCATTCTTCCTCCTGATTCCCCTGGGTGGGGGAGGGAAGCGGTGGGTGAGAGGCTGTGTTGTGTTTAGCTGCCATCAGAGGTTAAACCACCAGAGTGTGTTGTTATCTCCCAGGTGCAGTTGTTTATACCCTGTAAGCCCCTTACCTCTCACCCCACTCTTTTTAAAGCTGCTTGTCCACTGGCTTATGCCATCAAAGGACACTGTCAATCCTTATACCAAAAATGCTTGGTTCAATTCATGCTTTTTTCTAGAAGTAACACGTTGAAGCACGGGTGGAAATACAGTGGCAGTACCTCAAAAACATCAAAGTGTCTTTAACAAACAGAGTGGCTTCCATCTCAATCACTAGCCCTTAAGAAACAGTGTTCACGTGACAGCCTGCCAGCTATAAAATAGTTTTTGTGCCTGCACAGGGTCTGCACCACAGCAGCAAGGCAGGATTTACATCAGGCATGAGGTACTTCATTGTACAGAAGTGAAGGGTGTGTTGAGGTGGAAGCTGAAGGGAGGGAGCTGTCAGGGATTTTTCGGCATGCTTCACCTTTGTTAGATCAGCTTGGGTACCAGAGTTCATCAAGAATGGCTTTAAGTTTTCCTTTGTGAAAATAACTGTGGCCATTATATTTTTTTAAATTATCTTTATATAAGGTGTTGTTGCTGTCACTTAGAAAAATGGTGCCTGTGCTTGGGGATGATGATAGAAGAAGATTGACTGTATCCATCAGCCAGAAACACCAGAAGAGGAAAATCATTGTTGTAAACAGTCCCTTGTCTGTGCTCCTTTTGTGTAGTGCAACCTCAGCCTGATCTCTCCTCTGGGTAGCTGGTTTTGTTAAAAAATACTAAGTTGGTTTTTTGGTTTTTGGGGTTTTGTTTGTTTGGTTTGGTTGTTTGTTGGTTTTTTTTCTTAAAAATCCCAATAACAAAGCTGTAACTGAAACATGCAATCCACTGGGTCACTGCCTCCCTGGTCAGAATGATTTGCAGCCCTCTCTTTGGACATCCCTGGAGTGTTTAAAGACAGCATCAGGTATCTGTTCTCTGCCGTGGGAGTTTTATTGAGTTATCTTTCTCACTTTTTAATTCTCAGGCTCCCAAGGGCCCATCCCTTGTGCTGGGAGCATTTCAGACAACTTGTCTCTTTTTGCTCCCTGACTTAAGTGCCACTACCCGCTTAACGGGGATTAGAGCTGAATTAATTCCATCCGAAAGCATCTCTATTGACTACCTTGCTGGTGCCTGTGGCTGGCTCACAGGAGAGAAAAATGAAAGGTATCCTTGATGGTTTCTGTTAAGATCTGCTTCAGTGAAACAGCACAACAGCTCGGCAGAGGTGAGGAGAGAGCATCATCTCGGCCTTATCTCTGTTGAGGTGATGCTTTTGTGGGAGGTGTAAGGGCAGTTATGATCTAAACTGTGGATTTAACATCCCCAAAAGAGAGAGCTGGCCTCCTGCCCCCACAACACCTCTGCCAGTTCAACTGAGCAAGGTCCTTTCATCAACGTTAGCAATTGCCTGTTAAGACAGGACAAGGCGCAATGGTTTTAAACTAAAAGAGGGAGGTTTAGACTAAATAAGAGCAAGAATATTTTGGTGGTGAGACACTGGCCCAGGTTGCCTTGTTTTTTCTTCTGTATATGGGAATAGAAGTAAGTACCATGTCACACCTTCATCAGCCTTTGAAAGCTGAGTTGCAAAGGTCTGTTCACCCCCATACCTGCTCACTCAGCATCAGTGGTACCCATGGAGGCAGCTGCAACCTGCACTGGCCAGGGTCTGTCCCTGGGAGCAGGGCTGGGAGCTGCAGCAGCTCCAAAGTGCTGCCATATGTTATCCACCATTGCCTGCACTAAAAATTACCACCCATGGCATTGGGCCTCCTCCTCGGAATTTACTGAGCTGTGAGTTACTACATAATTTGATCCCAGGTTATTTGCAAATGCAGTGACTGTTGTAGCCGAAACCCTTTGGCCAACAGATTCAGTCACCACACAGGCAGCCTTTTAACAGTTTCTAAAAGTCTGTGAATCATTTCAGTGAGCTTAAAGAACACAATAATTAAGTAGCAGTGAAATGTTAAAGACTATCTTCCTCCTGCATTCCCTGTGTCCGTGTTTCCAAACCGCAGCCGTGCACGTTCCCTTGCTGCAGACAAGCCCTGCGACATTGTGAGGGCTCAGGCTTCAACACGTGTGGCTGCAAATGAATAACTGGCATTGGAGATGTTTAATTTGAAAATGATGTCTCAGGAAGAACTCCACACTAGATTGGAAGAAGTATTTTCTTAGTATCTAGCCTCGGTAGTTGGGCAAAGAGAAGTTATCTGCAGCAATGCCATCTGGCGATCCTCAGTAATATTGCGCTTCTGCTTAGACACAAACCAAACCCAGATCCCAAGGAAATCACTGTGTGGAGCCAGCAGGTTAGAGAAGCTCTGACCATTAGCACAGAGCATGCTAACCATGGTGCTTTAGCTGAGTGAGCTGTTTTCCTTCTGTCCATTGGAGCAGCTGACCAAGAGGGGTCAGGTGTTTGTTGGAAAGTCTCTAAGGGGCTGCCTAGCCAATTAAAAAAAAAAGAAACCACAAAAGTTCAAAACTGGACTTGTGCCAGGTAGAATTCAAACCTCAGATCGAATCCTGTGGAGAAGGAAGCTGTAACTGACTGTGTGCCAGCTGTGGCTGAGCTCTTTTGGACTCCCCAGAGCTGTCCTCTTGGAGACTGTTCTGTCCAAAAAGAAACAAGGAATTAGGATTTCAAAACTGACTTCCAGTGAAACCAAGGTTTGGATTCTGGGTCTCTGCCAAAATTAAGATATTTCTATAAAAGGTCTGGAGAAATATAACTAACGTAAGGCCTTCGTGTAAATGTTGAACCTTAAAATAGATTTGGAGTGTGTCAAAAACTGTTTGACAAGAATTTGACATGGTTCATTTCCTCTGTTTCCTTGAGTAGTCCTGGAATGCAGTCTGCCTTTGGATCTGCTGCTGAACTGCTTAAAACAGCACTTTAAAATGTTTTCCTTTACTAATGAGGAGCTCACCTTGAAGGAGAACAGCTTACCATTTCAGAGGCATCTGACTGTGGCTAGAGCAAGTTTCATCTTCTCTATCCCAGAAGGCAGCTTTAGGAATGTTAAGCTCCACATTGCACCAAGCAAACCCCCGTGTTTATGAAGCCAGTGGAAGTTTCTAATGAGAGACACTTGGAACAGAGCTCTGTGGAACGTTTCTAACTGATTTAAAGCAGGGCTGTCCCAGGCTGCCCAGGGCAGTGGTGGAGTCCCCGTGACCCCTGGAGGGGTATCCAAGCCATGGAGCTGAGGGCCATGGGTCAGTGGTGCACTGGCAGTGCTGGGAGAGCAGGTGGACTCTGATTTGAAAGGTCTATTCTGTCCTAAGTGATTCTGTTATTCTCTTCTTAGTCTCCTGTTAAAAGATCTTAATGGAGACGAAAAATTCTCCAGAAGCCTTTTGCACACATCTGTGTGGAGTGTGCCTAACTGTATTCTGCCATTAATTAATTTTTTTGGGTTGTATAGGCACAGTGAAGTGATAATCATTTCAGGTGCCCAGACTTGTGTAGCTGTCCCTAAAGGAGCAGAGGTCGTGTCTGGATTTGTCTAGGTCCGTGCGTGTTATCAAGTGCACCGCTGTCTGGAGGTAGCTGTGGGAGCATCCAGCGCTGACTGAGCGCTACAGGCCTCAAATCATTAATGAACTGTTTCTAAGCCTATAAACAAACAACAAAACCCCTGTGATTTTGCCCCAGTCCAGAAACAGTGACTAAATCAACTGTCTCTTCTGCCCATCTCTGCAAGGTGGGTCTACCCTTGGCCCTCAGGCTTGGGTGGGCTGACAGGTCTGCCTCAGGTCAGGCATCCTCCCCAGTCAGCTGGGGCAGGGCCAGGCTGGTGTGACTTCAACAGCTCCGACTGTTGGGGGACAGCATTTTCTGACGTGGGTGGGAGGAGGAATCAGCCCCCTCTGAAACACGCCTGGAATCACGTTGTGAGGAGGCAGGTTTCCTGCGGCAGCACCAGCTTATGATTGCAAACTACTGGGTAGAATGTGCAGCAGAACAGACAATAAAACCGTGGTCCTTTTCCATGTGCAAACGGTGGGAGGATGATGTAACTTCTACCCAAACTGTTGTTTTCAGGGACCAGACATTGCTCAAAGCATTAGGGATACATCATCCCTTAGCTGAGGTGCCAATAGCAAATGAAAGTCAGCTAATTCAGTTTTCACTTTATGGTGAAGACCTGAGTCTTATCTTTGTTCTGGCTTCTTTCCAATGCCGTGATTTTGTGATGGTGGTGACAGAGATGAGCTCAATGGGTAAGCCAAGACATGCCCCAGTTGATATAATGTGACCCCATTTTCAGTAATAACCCCTGCCATTTTCCCCAAGGAGACTAATGTGGTGGCTTTTAACTACAGCTATCTTCTGAGAAGCCAGACTTGGACCTATTTCCTGAAGGTGCTGTGCTTAATTAATACATCCAGCATGTAAAAATAACTCGGGTTGCTCTTTTTAGTGTGTGCTACAGCCCTGCCTTCAGCAGGGTGTTGCCACCCACCCACAGTAAGTTCAGTCTCATTCCTTTCTTGGAGACAACCCTGAGTACTTTGGTTGTCCTCAGATATAATTACAAAGCTCTCTTGTGCCACAGCAAATTCCAAGACGTTACAGACGAGGTCGTTGGTGATGATGGCTTTTTAAAGTGACTGAGTGATTTATTTATTTATTTTTTAATTTTCAAAAAACTAAGAGGTTTTTAATAAGTGAGTTTAATGAGCACAGCTCAGCAGGGCTCCTCTTGCACTACAGCAATTTGTTTGGAGCTGTTGCATTTCCTCGTGTCAGTAATTCCCATTTCAGAGCTCAGATACGATGCGCTAGGTACTGGATCCAGTAAATAATTACACATTTTTCATGCTTCATATACACATGTGTTTATGCAACAGCCTAATAAGTAATTGGCTCTTTCAAGCTATGGGGTGTGAATATTATTAACCAGTTTGTGAAGCAGAGGCTGCCTTTTTCCTGTAGTGATACCACAGATAAACCCAAAGGAAATGTGGCGGTGGCAAAATCTGTACATTAAAAAAAATAATTGCTGAAATCTGAAGTGTACACAGAGATGTGATTTACTCTTTTTATTTCTTCGAGTTCCCCCAATTCTTCCCATTACCCAGCTTCTTGCACCACTCGATAACAAAGCACGATGCAACTCAAACACCGGGGTCTGCAGCACACCTAATGTTGTCGTGCCAAGAGGGGCGGTCTCGCTGCCATCGCAGCCCCATAGTCCCTTTTATCAAACGTGGGCAGATGCTGGTAATCTGTTCTAATGCCACAACCTTGGTCTGGCCTCTCCAGAGGGGAACGGGTGCGTTGGTCTTTGGCAGTGGCTTCCCCTTTTGCGTCAGAGGGGAGAGTGCTAAATTGCATTCCGCTTAAAATGCAGCGAGCCAGCTGAGCAGAACAATTCCGTGTCGCTTTGGTCAAGGATTTGAGCTAAGCTATCAAAGTGGGGGGGGGAGAAATCAACCCCAGACAATAAATAATATCACAGAACACTCTGCTGTGACAGATTTCTTGCTGATTTCATGGAGAGACACCTACTATTTTGTCTCGGTGCGGTCAAAACGGTGGTGGCTTGATAACCGTTCTCTTTGCAGTAATGATTTCTGAAATTAATTCTGCCTTTAGCTAAAGTAGACTGTAGATCTGTGTCCCTCTGGGAAGGTTTAGAGGGAAGTCAGAACATTGTCATAGTATAACAAAGTAAATGCTGGCAGAGCCTTTGTTTCACTAAAGCAGGCTATTTCTGGTTTGGAATTCCTTGCTCTCAACTTCTTTTAACTCTCCTCTCAAATAAAGAGGCAAATGAAACGATATCCATCTGTGGCAGGAGAAAAAAAAAAAGGCAGCCAGGGTCTTAGCAGAGCAAAATAACCAAGCAATCTATAAAACCCCCCCATCCACCAAGGACTAGCCCCCATCTGCCTGCCTCCAGAGGCCCCGAGAAGACCTGCTGCTTCCCGTTGTGCATCAAGTGTCACTTAGAGCTGAGTGACAGGATTAGCTGGCGCCTGGCACCGTCACCTTGTGCTGTCTTACCTCATACAGTTCCTTGAACTCTCATGTGACATTTTACCATTTGCCTCTTTATTTAAAAAAAAAAAAAAGTGTGAGGTAAGGGAAGAAAGGTGTTCAGAGAGCAAAGGGTGGGGTGAGGGCAAGTATTGCATCCGTGTTGGAAGCTCTGTAGTGTGGTTTGCAAGGCTGCAGGCTCTGATCGTGGGGAAGTCACTTCTTGCCTTGCTCTGTGTGTCCAAGGGAGCTGGCTGTCTTTAGACTTGTGGCTTTGTGCCACCTCTTTGGGATGTCGCTGTGGGGGAGGCACAGGCAAGTGGTCTACACAGATGCAGTAACCTGCAGCTTGTCAACATCTGCTCCGGGGTCACGTGCTTTCACGGATTACACGTGGCATTATAGTGTCAGAGAATGGTTTGGGTTGGAAGAGACCTTAGAGATCATCTAGTTCCAGCCTCCCCATCACGAGCAGGGACACTTCCCCTTAGACCAGGTTGCTCAAAGCCCCATCCAGTCTGTTCTTGAGCAGAAACATGAAATGTGGAGAACACCCACAATATGGTTTACCCTCCTAGTCATCCTTCTTTCTGTACTTCAACTATGTGCTGAGAGCCTTTTCCTGTTCCTCTCCATGCCCACTGAGAACATGAGATCTCCCTCATGGAGAATATCTACCACTAAGTGAGTTGAGAAAACTCACACAGAGGGCAAAGATTGTTCTTGCATCCTGTGAGCTTGGGTGGGATGGTTGAGTAATAGCTGTAGGGTGAAGGGGTACTGAACCTGAAAGCACATGAAAGGGGTTTTTAGTTAATAAAATATAACCCCCCCAACAAGTGACATGCACCAAGGGACAAAACATATATCTGTAAATAGAGTTAAACCAGTTTTTACTCTTAATCACAGAATATTCATGGTTGGAAAGGACCTCCTAGATCACCAAGTCCACCCATACCCATAACAAAAAGCCCCAAACCCCTAAATACCCTGATGAAACAATTATACTTTTTTTCCTAGTTCAGCATACCTCCTTTCATGGAAGGAGTTCAATATTTGAAAGAGTTCAATGCTTAAGAAAAAAAGGTGAGAAGAGTGATAGAATCATAGAGTTGTTCTGGTTGGAAGAGATCTTCAAGATCATCAAGTCCAACCCAGCACTGCCAGGTTACCACAAAGAGGTGACAAAAGGGAAGGGAAAAGGGCAAGGAAGAAAATAATTTTGAGTAGCAAAGAATGTCCGGAATAGTTCTGTAAATCAGAACCGTGTCCTGCACTTCAAACATCATTCATTTCAACAGCCTGTAGAGTCAGTTATGCTTCTCATGGTGTGAACAGTTGGTGGTAAGAAATAGATGCATAGAGCTTTTACCCTAAGGGTTTCCAAAATGCTTTGTCTTCTCTTTATTCCTTCATCACTCAGGACTCGGTGTGCAGACTAGCTGGAGTTGGTGTGCCATCTCGCACGTTGTATTGGTGCTGGTTGATCCCCCGGCGTCACCAGGTTTTGACATTTATTTCAGAACTTGTTTTCTGGTTGTGGTGAGTCTCCGGTATCTCTGTAGGCAGGAGATGGTCATCAAATTAATGATGTCCAAAATCCCTTTGTTGCATTCAAAAGGCTGGCAGAACTAGGGAATGGAAAGTAGTGAATGTGACAGGTAAGAGTAGGCACTGGGTGGAAAGCTTAAGTAGCTGTGGGGATTGGTGGGACCTCCTGCAGCAGCACTGTTGGGCTTTCATCAAGTGAAGGGTCACGCTTCCCCTCATCTGTTCTGCAGGTACATTATTTAGTATTTTAAGAACAATAGCACAGATCAGAGCTGCAGAAGTGAGGCAGATCTTCCTTTTCCTGCAAACTTTGCTCTTTGAGGGTCTAATTGTAAAAGGTTCTGAGGGTCCTTCAGCTGCCAGCATCATAGAATCAACTTATCATTTCCATCTGCCCAGTGTCGCAGGAACATCTGGCTCCTCTCTTTCACTGCAGGTGCCTTTACAACCAGAAAAGTCTGAGTCGGGAGCATGAATCTGTTGGAGTCCAGTGTATGATCTTTTTTAGACGGTACCACTGTAAGCATTTCTAGTCCCTTTTCCATCAAAAGCTTAAATGGTGCAACCAGATCCTGGGGAATAATATAGAAGTGGCTCGTGGAACATCATTGCTGAGGAATCTTTTCAAATGCTGGGCTGGTTTTTTCATTGTGCTGCTAGAAAAGATGAGATCCTGGGAAACGTCAGTGAGGTAAATATTTACACTTCCCCTGTGCTGTAGTAGCAGACAAATTTGCAGGACAAGAAACACTGGTTTTTACCCAATGTCAAGATTGCTTCTGTCACATTCATAATTGGAGGAGACAGAAAGGGCTGCTCTATCTTTCCTTCCACCCCCACATTTAGCAAGGAGATCATGCTCAGCAGAGCGAGGTGGAGCAATCCCAGGTGCCTTGCATCTGTTGTCCAGAACATCATGTTGTGAAGGGAGCTCTACCACCATATTTCATATGCACGTGCTAAACGATGATGAAAAAAGACCACCCACTGCAAAACCAGCGTGTCTCCATTCAAGAGATTATTTCTCTCTGCGCTGCGATCACAGGCGCTTCCCCGCTAACCATCTGTGCTTTCCCCTCCTCAACACATCACGTTGGGTACATGTGTGTCCTCTGCATCACCCTTGAAGGACTGGGAAGCAACTAACTTTCCAAGCTACTGCTGATGAGGAGGGGAAGCCTTATTCCATCCTTGGATGGCTGCCTCTCCAGCATGCATGGAGAGGAGCTGGGGACTCTTAGGGTGGCATTCTGGCCAATGCCTGTGCAGAAGCACAGGGAAGTCTTTTAGCCCAATCAGAACCTGTGTAATTGCAGAATATTACCAATTACTATCACAGATCTTAAGAAATAATGTGGTTTTTGAATTACATCAGTGTAATAATTCAGAACATGTGATATTAATCCTGGATGCAGGTTGAGGGTTTGACCTACCTAGAATCATAGACTAGTTTTGGTTGGAAAAGACCTTCAGGATCATCCAGTCCAACCATTGCCCCAGCCCTGCCAGAGCACCACTGACCCATGGCCCTCAGCACCACAGCTCCACGGGGGCTTGGAAACCCCTCCAGGGATCACGGGGACTCCA
>JANIJG010020909.1:0-39549 GCA_024611175.1 Megaceryle torquata
ATAGCTATATAAAGAGAAATGGGACTGGCTGAGGGAAAGATAAGGACCCAACAAGGCTGAAAGGATTAAGAAGCAGCTGGTGGAGAAATGAGCCAGGCAGTCAAGATGTGTGTCCCAGCTTCCTGGTGGTGGTCTGATACCTATCACCATTTTCTGTCATGCCATTAGCCCAACAGCAGAGATCTGCACGGTGCACTGAAAGACCCCATTTACCTCCTGCTAGTCTTTGTGAACTTTGGTGCTTCTTGTATTTATGCAGGTTGTCTTTCACAAGAGGATTTATTCTATAAGCAGTATATGGAAAGTTCCAGGAATGGACCATGGTTATGTGGTTTAAGACTCTATAAGACCACTTCCTACTTCCTTGCTCGCAGAAATGTGAAGCAGTATAGAGAATGAGACAGAATTTGGGAAGAGAGCATGTGGTAAGGGAGTCATGTTCTACCATGGAGAACTGGATACTGCCCCTTCTTCTGTCACACAGTGCCCATGTGATGATAGCTGAGTCACTTGAACCAGTATTTTCAGAACTTGTCAATAATTTTACATTGCTTTTATTCTTGGTTTGGGATTTGTAGGCATCCTGAACTTTCACAGCTGCAGCTGAAGTCAGTGGGAGCCATGCTCTGAACACAAAATAGCATTCAGAAATCTTATTTGGGGAATTTAAAATCATGTACAACATGGTTATGTTTGGCCTTAATCTTCCTGGGACCCCCCAGCTTTCAGTGTGAAGGGATACAGCCAAGCCCCCTCACTTTGAAGTGATATTGTGCAGAATGTTCTCTGTGAAGCTTTCCATTATGAAGGGGTTGTGTGCTCAAGGAAAACTCCATCTGGAAATGAGCGAAATAACCTGCTTATCTCATTAGCACAGCACCTTTTCTGTGGGATGTAGGTACACTAAAGGCAACTATGTATATATCATGCCATCTACAGATTCCTCCTAATTCTCATCTTGCTAGCTGTATTCCATGAATGTTTAGTAGAGTAGAAAGTGTATAAATGAGGAAACAGACTGTTTCCCTGGTTTAGCCATCTTCCCAAATAGGCAGAGAGCACCTTTTTCACTTTCATTCACTTTCATAACTGAGGAGGCAATTGGTGGCAACTAGCATGGCTTCACCAAGGACAAATCGTGCCTGACAAATTTGGTGACCTTCTATGATGGAGTTACAGTGTCAGTGGATAAGGGAAGAGAAACTGGTGTCACCTACCTGGACTTGTGCGAAGTGTTCAACACGGTCTCACATGACAACCTGGTCAATAAATTGGAAAAACAGATCTGATGGATGGACCCACTCAGTGGATAAGGAACTGGCTGGATAGTTGCACTCAAAGAGTTGTGGTCAATGTCTAAGTGCAAACCAGTGATGAGTGGTGATCCTCAAGGACTGGTGCTGGGACCAGTGCTGTTTAATGTCTTTCTTGGTGACATGGACAGTGGGATTGAGTGCACCCTTAGCAAGTTTGCAGACAACACCAAGCTGTGTGGTGTGGTCAACACACTGGAGGGAAGGGATGCCATCCAGAGGGACCTTAACAGGCTTGAGAGGTGGGCCTGTGAAAACCTCATGAAGCTCAACAAGGCCAACTGAAAGGTCCTGCACCTAGGTCAGGGCAATCCCAAGCATAAATACAGGCTGGGCTGAGTATGAATTGAAAGCAGTCCTGAGGAGAAAGGCTTTGGGGTGCTGGTTAATGAAAAGCTCAGCATGAGCCAGCAATGTCCTAGTGCAGCCCAGAAAGCCAACCGTGTCCTGGGCTACGTCAAAAGGAGTGTGGCCAGCAGGTCAAGGGAGGTGATTTTTCTCCCTCCATTCTTGTGAGATCCCACCTGGAGTACAGCATCTAGCTCTGGAGCCCACCAACACAAAAAGGATATGGGCCTGTTGGAGCACGTACAGAGGACGGCCATGAATGCTCCAGGGAGACCTTATTGTGGCCTTCCAAGGTATGAAGGGGGCTACAAGAAAGCCGGGGAAGAACTTTTTACAAAGTCTTGTACCGATAGGACAATAGATAATGGCTTCAAACTGGAAGAGGGTAGATTTATATTGGAAAATGGGTGAATTCTTCACTATGAAGGTTGGTAAGACAAATGGAACAGGTTTTCCAGGGAAGTTGTGGATGCTTCATCACTGGATGTGTTCAAGACAAGGTTGGATAGAGCTCTGAGCAACCTGGTCTAGTGGGAGGTGTCCTAACTCATAGCAGATGGGTTGGAACTAGATGATCTTTTATGTCCCTTCCAATCCAAACCATTCTACAATTCATTGCAAAAAGGTCAGACTGTCACTATCATGGCAAGTGGACTCAGCACTTTTCTAGGTCTGACAGTGTCAGCATTTCCTCGGTATTCACTTTGACAAAAACAAGACAAGCACAAGATGAGAAAGCCACTCAAAGACATGCCCACCAGTGCTCTGCCCTGCATTGTTGATTCCTGCCCTGTTTCCTGACAATTTTACTAGCTTCTCTGAAACCTTCCCAAACTGCAGCTCTTCCACTGTTGCAGCAATAGGCATGTTAGAAACACCACTGACTGACTGCTGAGCTGAGTGCATTGGTTTAGAGGTAAATAGAACAATACTGCCACTCTTCTAGGTGACTGGCTATAAACTTATGTGAGCTGGGTAAATATCTAAATAAAACCCTTGGGTCATAAGGATTATTCCAGCTAGGAAGAGAAATCAATGTTTTCTGAAGTGAGGTTTCTCTGGTGCAATCCCATTTAATTGCAAAGAAAGCACAAAGCTCTCTTTTTCTTCACACAGTAAGAATTGCAGAAGAGGCATAGCCTCTGTTTACAGCTCAAGTCTATTTTCCATTAAACACTTAGTATAAAAGCTCTTTTTTCCCTTTTCTCTTAGCTTTTCTCGGAGGCACATTCCTGGCCCTTGTTATGTCTGTGTTGTTGTCTTTTTCCCTGACACCATCTGTCTCTTCCTTTGATCTTTTTGTCTCTTTCTCATAGACACCCAACTGATCACAAAATAATGGCCAGTAAAACCCTTCCACCCATGTGTCTTTCAGGTGCCCTTGTTTTTGGACAGTGACGTGTGCTGGTGGTTGGAAGGAAAGCTACAGTAGTTTCTTCTATCTTGTCCCATAATGAACTGAACTGTTTCTTACAACTGAAGGTTACAAGGGCAATGTTTACTCTGATTTAAAGAGATTTTTAACCTAAGTGCTAATGAAACTGTTGATGAGAAATTGGACTGTTTCTCAGCAGCATTGAGAAACACTGAAAGCACAGCACTTGAGGGTGTATGAGAGAACAAAGGTCCTTTCATCTTCTTCTGGATGCAGTTTTTGTGCTTCATCTAGTTATAAACTTGATGATCTTTGTCAAAGCAGTTGTGACTTAGAAGTTTGATGGAATGTACTTCATGCATTTAAGCATTACCATACTTCTTTTCCATTCTTTGCAAAGTTGTATTAAATTGGCTAAGATGAATTGTCTGAGAAAGGCCTAATATATTGCTTCTTATCAGCACTGCTTCTCACAGGTAGCTCCTCAAGTTTATACAGTGAATTACAGAATCACAGAAGTACTGGATAGAATTTCTGGAGGTCTCCAGTCCAACCTCATACTCACAGCAGGACTGTTGCTGAAGTTGAAGCAGGTCAACCATGGATTTGTCTACCAAGCCTTGAAAACTATCAAGGGTAGAGAATCCTCAGCCTTGCTGGGCAGCCTTCTCCAGTGCTGCACTGCCATCCTCCTGGTGAAGCTTCTCCTAAGTTCCTGTCCAGTGCAGCAGGTGCACCTTGTCTTTGACTACCCCATCTTCCCAAGTACCCTTGCACAACAGGTGTAAGGCTCTGCAAATGGAACCAAACGATGATGAGGACAGTGGTTCATCTAGCTTGGAGTGTTGCTGAGGTTAAGTAGGTCTGTGCCTTGCATCAAAATTGCTTCCTCAAAGAAAAGACGATCAGTCATTGTCTTAGGAGACTCTCTTCTGAGGAGAATAGAAGGCCCAATATGTAGACTGGAATCACTTCCTGGGGAAGTGCCTCCCTGCTGCCTCCCTGGGGCCCAGGTTAAAGACATGAAGTGAAAGCTTCCTACCCAGTGTAGCCCCACATAGATTGCTATCCATTATTGATTTTTCAGGTGGGAAGTGATAAAGTTGCAACAAGAAGTTTGAGGGCAATGAAAAGAGACTTCAGGGCCTTGGAATCACTGGTTAAGGAACCAGGAGCACAAGTAGTGTTCTCCTCTATCCTTCTAGTTTCAGGGAATTATAAGGGAAGAAACAGGTAGAGCTGGCAAATCAATGCCTGGCTCTGAGCCTGGTGTCATGGGCAGAAGTTTGGGTTCCAACTTACCAGACTTCAGCTGGAAATACAACACAGCAGAGAGGAATCAGTCCATGAGGTTCCTGAAGTGTGTGGAAGATAACTCCCTGACACAGCTGGTGAGTGAGCCAAATAGGGAAGGTGCCTTGCTGGACCTGTTGTTTGTGAGTAGAGAAGGACTTGTGGATGTTGTGAAGGTTGGAGGCTGTGTTGGGCATAGTGATCACAAAATGACAGTTTTCAGTTCTTGGAGAAGTAAGGAAGGGGGTCAGCAGAACTTCTATCTTAGATTTCTGGACGGGAGAATCTGGCCTCTTTAGGAGAATGGTTGACAGACTCCCTTAGGAGGCAGTCCTGAAGGGCAAAGGAGTCCAGGAAGGCTGGACATTCTTCAAGAAGGAAGTCTTAAAGGCGCAGGAGCAGGCTGTCCCTATGTACTGAAAGCTGAGACGCTGAGGAAGGAGACCAGCCTGGCTGAACAGAGAGCTTTGGATGGAACTCAGGAAAGAGTTTAAGACCTATGGAGGAAAGGGCAGGCCACTCAGGAGGACTACAAGGATATCATGAGGTTATATAGGAAGAGAATGACAAGGGCCAAAGCCCACTAGAACTTCATCTGGCTACTACCATAAAAGACAAGAAAAAAAAAAAAAATCTGTAAATACATTAGCAACAAAAGGAGGGCTCCATCCTTTAGTGGATGAAGGAAGAAATGTAATGACAAAGGATGAAGAAGAGTTTGACTTGCTAATCTTTATAATTCACTTTGAAGTAGTAGTATGCTACTGTTAGATTCCCTTTCAGTCTTTCAGGCTAAATAAACCAGCTTCCCTGACCTGTCCTTGTATAACCTGCAGCCTTGGCTTCTGACCATCTTGGTCAGCCTTCTGCTGGTTTCTCTCCAGTTTTGCAGTATCCCTTTTTAACTGGGATTCCCCACACTGGACACAGTATACCAAGTGCAGCCTGACCAGCACTGAGTAGGAAGAATAATTTACCTCCATCTGCTTGCCAGTCTTCCTCATGTAGCCCAGTATAAGGTTTGCTTTACACTGTTGGTGCATATTCAACACGGTTTCCACTGCGTGCCCAGGTTTTCAGCAGGGCTGAATTGAAATTGGAACATCCTTGAGTTTTAAGTTTTCTATGGTAAAAAATTACTAAAATGTGTGATCTTTTCAAAGGCAAGAAATACAAAAAGCATCTGTCACAGTACTAAGACAAGTTAGTAACCTGAAAAGTGTATTCCATGTATAAAGAGCATATGGCAATTACCAAAATTAAGATTTTTTTACTTCCTCAAAATAGAAAGTCAGTCTGTTAACAATCAGATTTTTCTTTGGACTAGCCTAGCATCCAAGACTTTCATCTGAGTACATTTAACTGATTCTTTCCATTTAAGTTTGTAAGTTAGAGCAGGCTTAGGTTTCTTATTGAAACAAAAGCAATCCTGGCATTCATTTGCTTATATAAGACTCTCATCTTTGACTGGAAAAAGCAAATAAAAACAGAGATATGATGAAGGTTGCAAAACATCTCTTTTAAATAAGAGCTTTAATCCCACCAAGAGCTGATTCCTCATGTACAGAGAGACAGTCAGAGGTAAGTCTGTACTCTAGTTCCCTTCTATGGGCTCTATGCTTAGGGGTGTGCTGGGTATTGGGGTTTTAGGCCAAACTCAGGATATTTTAGGCACAATTAGTTTTATTATTTTTCTGGTTTAGAAAATTCAAGTTCTTCTGGAGTCCACATTTTTCAAAAAGAACATTGAGAAATTGGAAGTTTTTTGGAAGAAAACTGCAGTAATGATTCAATCTGGAAAATTTTCCTTATAGTGAGAGACTGAAGAAAAATTTAAGAGATTTCTATCTCAGTCTCAAAATACTTATGTAAGGAAATTCTTTTTTTGGAGAATAGATGACTCAAGATTTATAACAGCAGAAGGAAATTTCATCTCTGGAATCCAAACCCAGAAAAAATTCTGCTGGAAATATGGTGCATGTTTTTAATAGCAACATTTATATGATGAATCCTTATTAATGAGTGTCTAGAAGTCAAGTACGAATGAATTTCCAACCACTGCACAGCAGCAGCAGTGAGTAGGGCCAGGTGCAGGAACGACTGGCAGAGACATTGGCCTGAACCATACAGTAAATCAAACTAATAACATAGTTGCCAACAGCTTTTGCAATCCAACTTTCCCACTGCTACCTTCTCCTATCCTTCCGTTTACTTCCCACTGCCCATGTTCTCTCCTTCCAGCTCCACCTACTGCTTCTTGTCCTCCTCGGATTGCTTCCTTGCCAGCACCATCCTTCACCTCTGCTCTGGCTTTGCTTCCTCTTTTCCCACACTCATAGTAGCCCCATGACTGACTTGGGCAATGCTATTGGCTTTTATTAGTTGGCATTCTACTCAGTAATGCTCCTCAAGCTGCTGTGGTGCAAGATGTTCCACCAGACAGGCATACACCTTGCTGGCAGGAACAGGCAGACCAGAGGATTGCAAACAAGCTCTTCCCTGTCCGTCAGAAGGCACAGAACAGTCCTATTGGCAGGATTTAAACTACATCAGCACTTCCTGTAGCTGTTTTACACCAACAGTTTCAGATGCAGAAAACTGATTCTTCTTTGTTCTGAGTTAGAAACAAACTGAAAGATTATGGGCACATATGGATATGATAGACAGCAATGGTATATATGGCTGAAGATCAAGGGAAGTGGTTTAGGGTTATTGCTACTTTTTCATGCTGTCCATGACTATATTAGAAAACTCCACAAAATCACCTTTCAGAAATCTGTTTGTGGAAAAGAGGAGGACTACCCAGACACAGAAACACGAGTTGTGGCTTATCTAGTGCAAAGTAAGGTTTTTTTCCCTTTAATTTTAAACAATAACACTGAAAACAAATGGATACATGAAAGGAAACAATACTGCCCATGAGGTTTCAGCTTTGATAAACCACGTTACAGAATCCAGGTCTTTCACCGTGTGGTGAGATCTGACACATCTTCAATGTTTCCACTGTCTTTTTGGACAAAAATCCAGAGTTAAGGACATGGCAAAGCAAATACATGACTTAAAATGCGTGTGTTATTGGCACAAGAGTGCTTTTGGCAGGCATGTTTTCAGCATGCCTGCTCTAGCATTTTACTGTCTCTCTGCTGCTGTAAACAAATCTGAAAGGGGAGGAAGATTTAGAAGCTAACTAATGAGCGTGAACACTACAGAAAGGAAATGAAGACAAACAGCTATTGACCCTGCTCTTGCTTATTAGGCAGCAATTAATTTTTCATCTGATAAAATAGCTTCACCCTATCAGATGCCGGTGGTGGAATTAGATGGTCAATAACCGGAGGCCTGTGTTTCCCAGTCACACTCAAAGGGCAAGGTTGTTCCAGCCATCCATGAGTCTTGTCTGTCTTTCTCCATCCTGGATTCCTCCACAGTGGCCTTAGTATCAACTTTTCCCTTAATTGCCCATCTGGGTGACACTGAAGGATGTTGGTACTTTTGTTGGCTCTGCTTGATTTTGAAATAGAAAAAGTGGAAGCCTGGGTCTTGGAGCCAAAACTCAATGAAAAGTGGATTTTCGCCTACAGAATGGCATTACAACTGATTTCCACTATATAATGGAGGAGGGCAATTATAACATTGCATATGCTTTGTCTGGAGTTGATTCTCCAGCTGTTGAAACAGTATCTTTTTACATTAAATTAAACCAAACTGCAGCCAGCATCAACATCAAGCTCCAAAAATGTAACAGCTTAAGTCTTTTAGGCCAGATGTTGATCTCTGAAACACTGGTGTGAATCTAAAGGAATTCCAGTTTTATGCTTACGTATGTGAGATTGAGGACCTGATTTGGGGCCAGTGATCTGCTTTCACAGGTGTGATTTATTTTAAGGTGCCGTCAAACTAGTTGTTCCTCACCACTCTAAAGCTCTTGAAGATTAAAGATAAACATTATTGGTAAGCAAAGAAAAAAAAAGAAAGTGGGGAAAAAAGGTACCCACTTTATTTATTTCTCAGTTATATTCTAAGTTAAAAACATTTCTGGGACATTTCCTTTTTATCGATCGGAGCAAAACTCAAACTAAGCTAGTAGAGTACAATTAAAAAATGCTGTTTCTTAAAGAGAAAAAGATTCACGCAGGCTTTATAGTGGAACCTTAAAGATCTGTGTTTTGTTCATTCACTTCTTTTGCCACCATTTGTAAACCTTCAGTTTTTATTAAAGACAACTGATATAAAGATTGTTCCATCACATTCCCTGTTATCTTAGCCTGGCTTTGCTATGAGAAATCCTTGGGGCACTTGGTGAGAGACTGTTGTCTTGGTGTTTTTTTTCAATGCCAGACACTCAGCAATTGAGAGGAATGGAATTAAAATAAAATTCCTTAAACTGAAAGAAGTGTATATGTAAATGGGAAGAAGGCAGGGTTCTGCCTCAAAAATAGCTGAGGGGAATTTTCCAATAATTTCCACACACCATGCACAGTTCATCCCTGGACTGGGACCAAAGATGGAAAGGATCATTCCCCAAAGGAGAATTTGGGAAGCTTTTAAATAATATGTGAAAACAGAGACTGATAATGGAAATCTGTCTGTAAGCAGAACTCTTGCAGTCTACGTTGAATGAAATAGTGCCTTAAGGAAATATTTTTTTCAGTATGCAATAGCATTTAAAGTGAAGTACCCAGGTAATGTCGTGCTTCCCTCGCACCCGCTGTGTTCATACCCTGCCTGGAGCCATGGGCTTGGCACGTTTGCAGGCAGAGCTGCGCCAACCCAGCTGCGATTCCCAGGTGTGTGCTGGATGATGGAGCCATCCTGAGGAGATGTGTCTGAAGCATGATACAGCACCATGAAAAAAATAGTATGTTACAGCCCTGGCTTGCATTCAGTACCCAAACTGGAGTCTTGCTCCTTTCCTGCATGGGATATTGGGATCATAATATCATGGGATATGGGACAGCAATCCTGTGAAAGTACTCTCATCTGTCCCACAGCTTAAAATAAACTGATCCACCTGAGTTGGGAGGGGAAGGAAAAATACTTTTCTATGTTCCTTATAGAAGAAAATCCTCCCATATTTGTACTAGGACAAAGTTTTCATCAGTACAGTCTACATAATACAATTATGTATTTATGCATCAACTTTTCCATTTTTTGTCTTTTCAATAAAAACAAGCGAACAATGGGATCATTTACGCCATTAGTATTTGTATTTTAGCAGCTCCTCCAAACAAGCTCTGGCATGTTGCAAAACAGCTTCATGTTTTGCCTCAGTGACTTGCTTTACTTCTTAAATTGTGAGATTCTTATCTGTTTCATAACATGGAAAAAGAGAGGAAGTCATCCTCCCTCCTCATTCCTTTCCACCCCAAAATCTCTTATCTTTTAATTTAGCAACATGATATGAAATACTTGAGACTTGAATCCACAAACATGGTCTCATTGGTTTCAGCATGAATTATGCTTTGCAGGTTTGTATGTATATTAGCAAAACTACACCTAAAATAGTTTCTGAGCCAAAACCCCTTAAGTAAGGGAATGAATACGGTGGCCATAAAAGAGTCAAAGGGTAATGTGACATTAGAAATTCAGACTGAAGTGCCTTTCCATGTGGATTAAAAAATTTACATGTTAAAATAAATGTCCAACTAACTCATCTATATTCCGTTTTATTACACTTCTAGTAGTGCCATACATAGATACCTTGGCTAACCTCATTTTTATTTTGTAGAAGTGCACATGCCAAGAAGACCTGGCCAGGAGTAAATTCTGCAGAGCAACTTATCCTCATTCACAGGGAATACCCTGCCAACTAGAGATCCAAATGATTCATGTGCAAATGTGAATGACTCTGCCCAGGACTAGTGCTCTATTTGCAATATTCTTTTGCAAATGCTCAGCTGTTGCATATTTTCGTATAGGATCCCTCTTGCCTGGGATAAACAAACACAACAGCAAGCTCCAGAAGAAATAGGAAACACAGACAGAAGAATGAGACCACACATAAAATAAACTCTAACAGTAAGTAACACATCAAGGTAGTATTTATTCTTCAAATGTTCGTTATTTATTTATACTGTATCGGGGCTTAAAAACCAATGCTACTTTGTGCTAACCATTATGTGAGCTTAATAACAAGCCCAAGATCCAAGGGCGGGCCTGTCTGCCTCCACATTTACATTTTCTGGCTTTATATCACTCATTTGACTTTGGAATATCAAAGCTTTAGAGGAAATCTCATCCACCTCTCTTCCTTTCAGACCTGAAATCCCAAGAGCTCCAATTCAAATCTTCTCCTGTATATTTATTGCTTACTAAATGAGATACAGGAAAGGATTATAATTCAGGCTGCAAAATTCTACCTTCAAAAGCTAGGAAATGCCAGATAAAATATGTAATAGCAATTCAGTCCTCTTAGGTATTATATATATTATGATACAAGACATAATTTTTCCTTCCCCCTGGCAACCTTGCCTCATTCAGTGCTGGCAAATGAATCAATGAGCCATGTCTCAATATTATTTTTTATTCAGGTGGCTGAATGTATGTTCTATGCCTCCTTCACTGCGTGCTAGTCAAAGTCCTAGGTGAAAACAGAACATTTAGTTTCTTAGTTTTCTGTGGTGTTCTTTGTTGGTGTATTGGAGGGCTTCACGAACATTTCTAAGTTTTTTCTTCAGAAAATCCCTTGGAGTGATTCTGTTTTTATATTACAGGAGAAAAACAATGCAGGTGCTGGAACAGTTCTCTTGCCAGATGGTGTCATGGATGGTTGCTTACTGCAGAGAAATAGAAGGATTGTGGAAACTAAGGTAGCTTTCCAGTGTTTGGAGTCGTGTGCCCTAAGAGCACAGTCTTCTTGGTGTTGCCTGAAGCTTTTACACTGGCAAAATCCCAGCTCTTGACTATCCCTTGTTCCTCTCTTTATTTCTCCCAGAGTTCCTTCCTCAGGTATTTCATCTCAGTACAAGCACCTCCAGTTTTTAAGTTTTCATCTCTGAGCTCACAGCCCAAGTGACATATCCTCCTCCTCACCATGCAATCTGTCCCTCTCCCATTGTCATGGATGTACTTGATATCTACAGAAAAAAAAACCAAAAAAAACCAAAACCACAACTGGGATTTTGACGGAAGGGTTTCAGTGCCTCAAGAGCTAGACCAGATTTCCTGTAGTGCTTTTAAAACCAAGGTCCAGGACAGAGTGTATTTCACTGGCATCCAGCTAACACTCCAGGAGAGAAATGGCCTTGCTGCTGATTTTCTTTCTTATAAAGTTCCCACGATTTCTGAGGGATGTCTGAGACCAGACTGCCAAGGATTCTTTTTCACTCTTCACCGTTGAAAAAAATAAAAATAAAAATAAATTTCCTTGCCTTTAACTGCTTTACACAGTTTGCAGTGTCTACTCCAAGTTCTGGGGGAAAAAAAGACAGCTTCCTAGATTATTACCTGAAAGTTGGAGATTCATCATCTGTGCTTGGTAGTGCTTTAGGTATTTGGTGATCTGTGGCTGATGCTGCAAGATTCACTTATTTCTCAGTGCCAGGTAGGATACATGAGGAACAACAGCATAAAGTCTGTAAGGGAAAGTCTTCAGTGCCTCCTGGGCATGCTATAGCTTTAGCTACAGTTCAGTTCTAAGATTCATATTTTTTTTTCATCTAGAAAGACATTGATGCAGTCAAGTTGCAGATGAAAATAACTTTGCATTAGTACTGCATTTGCACCAAAACTTTTAGTGCTACTTGCATTTTCTACAGAACAGGCTGACTCAACAGTGTTCTGTAATACATGTAACTGAGCATGCATCAAAATGAGCACTGAAACTACCCCAAATCTTGCTGTGGAGTGCCCCAGCTCTTCATGCAAGTCTTTGTTAAAGGACCATGAAGAACAAGTGGTATCTGAAGCAAATGTGAGAGGATGCACCAACCTTTGATTGTGGTTGCCCTGATGCGGCCTCCTGTGCATCTCAGTGCAGCATGCTGGGTGCTGCTGAGCACCTTGGTGACATGATTCTGGGCAGCATCATTGGCTGGCCAGAGCAGCAAGAGAGCTCACTTTGTGTCCATACGTGTTCAAACCAGGACACCAAAGATAGTTTCTGAGTCCACTCAATGCATTTGGAAAACATTTAAGAAATACCCCTGAAGACTCAGTTCTGTTCCAGATAGAAGTTTGTTGCTGTAGCAAGAATGCATTTTTTAGAAAGAGGTGGCCAACCCAAGAAATTCAGCACAGAGTTCATGCAGTTGTCAGATTGTTTCTGATTACAGCTGCTGAAAGTGAAAGTAATATGACCTGAACTTGTTGGACTCACATTTCTT
Organism: Megaceryle torquata; assembly: GCA_024611175.1. Lineage (NCBI taxonomy): Eukaryota > Metazoa > Chordata > Aves > Coraciiformes > Cerylidae > Megaceryle > Megaceryle torquata. Next base: position 12,654 of record JANIJG010020909.1, read on the forward strand.
GGATTCAGTTATATCTATATGCAAAAAAACCTTTGAAACCATCACAATTGTGATATGAACAGCCAAGAGCCTACAGGTCCCTTGGCTCCTGTGTGCTCCTCCTTCCCAGATCACCACACAAGATCAAGCCCGTGCATTACGTTACTTGCACATCACATCCAGCATGTGACATCCCACACCAACATAGGGATAAGTTCACAGACAGGAGAAACTTCAGAGCTGTTTTAGAGCAATGGGTTTTTCAGGTCCTCTGTCTGGCTTCTTCTTCGTGCGTGGCTTGGTTTCATCTGTCTTTTTTTTTTTCCCCAGAGACAGATTTTTATACCTCAGAGTGACCAGCCTTGCTGTGGCTCCCTGCCGCATGTGGCTCCCGCAGGCCTCTCCGAACCGCCCGGGCTTGTGACAGCAGAGGGCAGCAAGAGACAGAGAAGATCGTTTCATAAATCGGGTCAAGTTTCCACTTTCTGACTTTTTGCTCTCCGGATACAACGGGTGCCAAGAACCACCCGCGGTTCCCCCGCCCGCCCATCGGCCAACGGGCAGCTCGGGTGCTGCGCCGGCAACTCGTCCCGTCCCGGCGGGGCCATGGAGAGCAGGGACAGGGCCTCACCATCTGGGGGGTTAGAAAGGGAATCACGCCGATTTCGGAGATTTTGCCCAGTTACAAGAGCACCATATGGCGTTTTATCATGGTCGTGTTGAAAAGCTATAAAAATCTGAAGTTTGCTTTCACTGCACAGCAAAATGTATCGCTTGCTTTAACTATGAATAAATAATTTCTTATATAATGATGAGAGCTGCTGGGTTGCATTATTTTTTCTCCTCTGCTCTGCAAATCTCTGAAGAGATAAGTATGTTTGAGAATGTTTTGTGCTTAAGGACAAAGCAAAAGGGTCACTTCTGCTATGTGATTTTTAAAACATAGTAATTTTTCCTCCACAGATTCACAGAAATGGACCTTTTTTACTTGCTTAGGTGCTGGTTAGATAAACAAAACCTGGAGTAATGCAACTTTTCCTTCACTATCCTGCCAGTATGTACCCTAAACAGTTCATGTTGGTGCAGGGTGGAACCCCAGCTGCTGGTGTCCTCTTAGGTGACAGCACTAACACAAAACAGCAGCCTCCTTTTCTGGAGGTGAAAGTAGCTACCCACAAATGTAAGAACTGAAACTGCCATCACAGTTGGTCTTCATGCCTACCTGTAAAACACCATGTTGGTAACATGTAAACAATAGCATATATTAACATATTAGCTCTCTGAAATTATTAACAAATTAACTCTGTGAAATGCAGTGGTGTGATTCTTCTGCTTGCTCGTTTTTACAGCAACAATGTCCAGCTTGTACATTTTCTTCAGAAATGGCCTTTTTATGTGAAAAGTGGGCAGCCTTCAGCTTTTCACATCATTAAGCTTTTCTGGTCAGATGAATTATTTCCATGCTGAGCAAACGTTTGCAAAATTCAACATAATCTTCATGTAATAGAGAATTCTTATACCAACAGAATAATTTTGGAGGTTCCATCCTATATAATGGAAAGAGCAGTTGGGCTTTTGGTGTTCTAAAAGTCTCTTTTTTTTCCAGCGTAGGAAGAGAGATACTTAAAGAAAAAACAAGTGGGTTGGATGGCTTTAAGAACTGTATATGGTGGGTGATAGAGGAGGAGTTAGCACATAAAAACAGGGAAGGGACATTCACTTTTAATAAGAATATATTTTTGAAGACATTTTTTATGATGGTTTTAATTTATTTCTAATATTGTAAACTGAGAAAGAGCACTGTCATGTAAGCATGTAGCAGAGTGAAGCTAGCTGGTCTAGTTTCACTGAAACTCAAGAAGTTCATCCCAGCTCAGCTTCTCATTAATCAGTTACTGCTAAACATTGTTTCTTCTAAGTAGTCACAAGTGTGATACAGTAGATGTTTTATTTTTTACAAATGTTGTCAAGCAGTGTGCCCCTCCACCAAGCATGGGGCCAAAGCCTGGCATTTCTCCCTGCTATCACAGGCTGGCAAAGTGATAAGAGAATACTCAGGATGACAGAGCACATTTTGTTGGCATGGAGCAGATGAGGAAGACCTCCAGTTTCATGCAGTGAAACTATTCCTATGTTCTTATGTAATATATTTCTAATGCTTCTTTATTTTGTTGCTCAAACATCTTCATTTTGGATCATCTTCCACATTAATGCCACATTTCAATGTTAAATTAAATGCTTAGATAAAGTTAATTGTATTCAGGTCTGCTGTAATCCGATATAAAAACGTAAAAATGTAGAAGAGTGACAGTTTCTATCTAAAAGGTCTACTAATTTTTATTTTTTTTTTTCAATTCAGGAGGAGCAAGATCTGGGCCTAAAATCCAGGGCAGGCTCTATGATGAAGTCAAAGCAGCCAAAATATTTTCATTAACAGGCTGCTGTTGGAGGCTGTGGTTGCTTCTGTTCGAGGGTAATGAGCATCGTACAAAAATCTCAGATGGACACATCTTAACTTCAAGGAACAAAGGTAATGAAATGCTGTGTGACAAACACCTCTGTTTAGTTTAGATCTACATTCTCAGTACTGTTGAGTGTTGTGGACCAGACAAGTGCCTTCCCAACCTAATGGAGATGCCCCTGGCGCTGGAGAGACAACCATGCAGAGCTGTTCATTCACTCTCTAGGAGCTCTTCTACATTTTTACATAATGGTCTGCTAACAAATGCAATGTATGCTGATGATTTTTTTAGTTCAATATTGCTCTCAGCTGAGAACTTTTCAAGTGGATTTTAGAAGCACTTCATCTTCCAAGGGGAAAAAAAAAAGTTGTAGCGATTATTGACCAAAACCCCACATCATGGAAGCATGTTCCACTTTATATTATACATTGTAGTTGTAATTTTCCAAAGATTTCTAGGATCTAAAATAAATAGTGGAAATGAAACGTGATTTTAAATTAGAAGAGAATTTCTAACTTAAAACATGTAATAGACTGAAAGTTTTATTCCTACTTCTTGGAGAGTAGAAAATGAATGCTTCTCATAAATTTGGAAATACATTTCTGAACTATCTGGTGAACAAAACACATATATAGAGTCTGAGGATGAAAATTTTGCTCTTTGTCCCAGTCCTGCTACCAATGTAGTCTTCGTACCAGTCCTGCTACTAATCCTAGATGAATTTGCAGAAAATGTACCCATTGTGATATTCCTTAGAAATCCATGAAAATACTGCAGGATGTATTTTGCCAAACTGCCTTATTTCTCTGTTGATAATCTCATTAATTGTTTTCATCCCTGTTTCCTCTCTGGAGTATGGCTGCATAGTGAAAGCCCCTACATACTCGTTAGTGAGCTGGAAGTGTACCCTTACCTTTAGGCATAGCACTGTAACATCATCCCATACAATTAACTGCTTACAAATGTTTCTTTCTCTCACTGTTCATGGCACATATTATGGATTACTTGCTGAAATTTGTCTTCTCACCTGGGGCAGGAATCTGCTGCTTGGTAAATTTCCAGAACATGTCACCAGGTGTCAAGATAGTCTTATACCCTTTAGCATGAAAAATCCCTTTCCCCACCTGGAATTTCACAGTGATTCATTTCCTACAAAGTACCTCACTCCAAAGTGAATTAAATGATGGACTCACCTCCTTCCCACTTCAGGAACCAGGGGTGTTTTAATAGCCAAATCCTTGTGCTAAGCTAAGTTTCTCCCAAAAGGGTTGGGCTGAGACCAGTAGATGTAGCACTGTGGAGGTGAGGCCATGAGTTTTAATTTTAATCCTTTGTTCATTCTCACACCATGTAGGCTTGACCAAATCATCTGGGGCGATGTCTTTAAGCACTCCCTCATTTTGACATTTCCTACAATTGACATTTGCTTAGCAACCCCTTTCTTCTATCCTCCCACCTCCTTGTGCAGGGCTTTTTTCAGAAGTGGCCAGTGAATCTTGTAGGTGCCATTCAACAGCTCTGAAAAACAGCTCATCATTCACTGTTAATCCCCCTCTTCTAAGCAAGGCTGAAAGCCTCTTTCATTATGCTAGACTCGCTGGACCAATCAGTGGGGTTTTTTTCCCAAACTATAATCTGTTTCCTAGCAAGTTAAGTTGATTTCAACAATAAAAAACTATTGGTTGGTTTTTGTTGTTGTTTTTTTTAGGTTGGTTTGTTTGTTTGTTTCTGCAATCTGTTAATGTCACAAGAATAGAAATTTCCAAACATTTGTCAGAGAAGCACATTCTCCTTATAACTATGTACCTAAGAAAAAAAAATTAAGTCTTCTAGATTTGTTTTGTTAATGGTGCCTAGTTACAGGGCTGTTGGGTACATTGGAAATTAACCTAAATAGAACTGTCCTGGAGAATTCATCTGGAAAATAGCTGTAGAGATGAAGGTGCAGCTTTGTCATCAGAAATACTTCTTAATGGGCTCTATTTCAAGTGTAAAGTGTTTTGAGTTTGGGCTAACACCATTATGCTACATTTCAGTCTGATTTTGTTTGAAATCAAACAGAAAATGCTTGAATAAAACTTTACACTGGGAATCGTTCAATTATTTAATGCATTTATTTATGTTAGCAGGTAAAGGGAGTTTGAAGCCTAAGAACATACAAGCAGATGTCAAGGGAGGGGCAATTAGTGTGACAGTCTGGCATATGGGATAGGCTTGAAAAGCAAACCCAGAACCTCAGTATTATAAAATTTGTCTTTTGACCCAGATGCCTAACCAATAATGATGTTCCTCTTGGGATGAGAAGATGATGTGGGATATAGACACCTTCTCTGATGCAGAACCTACAAACTTAGCATGAGATGGATCAAATAGGGGAATATTTATTTACCCAGAAAAGTTCCTCATCTGTTCAACCTGTGCTGGAAACTCATCTGGGCTGCTGTGTCTAGGGCCTGAACTGTGGACTAGCCCTTTCCTGTGCTACCTTTCTTTGTCCCAGCAGACACCAATATGGACTTTTTCTTGGACCTTTCCAGCATTCTTCCTTGTCATTCCTCTGTGCTCACTTTTATGTACACACTTGTTTAAGATTTTTAGCTTTTGTGACACAAGTGTTTCTAAAGCAGGTTTTTATTCCAACAGCCTGAGATCAGTAAGGATCCAGACAAACTAGAAGCTTACCTACATGTCTAGCCCCATTTTCCTCAAAACCTGAAGTGGATTTTGAATTAAAGCTGTCCCCCTTAGCCAGCTTCAGCAAAGACCTGACTGGATGCTCTGGCAGCTAGTCACTATCTTACCAAGGTACATTTTTTTTCCCTTTCTATCCTCCCTCTTTGTCTCTTTCATGGGAACAGAAAATAATCAGAGTTTCTGTGAGTCTCCATTACTGTCATAGTACTGGGTTGTGTAATTTTCTTGGCATTTCTTGGGTATTATAGAACAGCCTGGAGCTATTTCACAATCAGCATCAACTAAAACAACCTGACTGTAGAAATACATTGACATTCACAAATCAATCTCAGATAGCCCTTAATCCTAAAGCTTTCTATCAGCATTTTTACCAGATGACATGCTGCATCTGTTTGTGTCTGGTGCATCTTTGCTGCCTTTGTTCTCTGTTGTTTCTGACTTGCTTCATGGACACCTGAAACTCTTCAGAAGAAAAGCCATGAGTTTTCCTTGGGCAGTCCATGCCTTGTGTATTAGTTTTGAGGAATGCTGACATGTGCCTGGTTTAGGTAAACTCATAGTTTCAGCTGCCTAGGTTTGAAGTGGAGTTTCATGGCTTCTAGAGATCCTTACAGTTATTATCATCATAACAGTAGTCCCTCTTATAATGAGATCTCCTTCTCTATTTTCAAATCCTATCTACTCTTATGTGAGCAGATTTGAACCATGAGGCTGAGTATTGAGGGTTACAAGCATTGCATTGTGTATTTTACAGTCATCATTGTACAGTTTAGTTTTGAGACAATAGATATTGAATATCCCCTCAACTGGATAGTTCAATCTCTGCAGCGTGCCCTAAATTCCACTAATGCAAAGCAAGACCGCAAGGTTTTCCATCTATTAGTCTGTCAGTATCCCAAAGAAGCCAGGAACTATAAAGAGAAAACCTTCAGGAAAATGTACTTTTAATGAATTAAAATGTATGCAATTCACATTGCATGTTGTAATATAATGAAATTTTTGATTAATGTTTTGAAAAATATATATATTAAGTATTAAATCTTTTTTTTCTTCCCTCCCTCTCAAAACATATATTGTGTTATACTTTGTTCTACCAAAAAGACCCCAGAGCTGGGGATTGGTGTGTTCTTCAGGATGCAAGACTGTTTTTTGGGGAAATATAACACTGGGGCAGTTCACATGGCATTTAAGCAAAGCTCTTTGGCTCCTGCATGGCATTCCAGTGCAGACAGTGAGCTGTGGGGAGCATACCAGGTAATTCATACCCAAAAGAATTTAAAAGGAAGGCAGAAAGAGCTATTTTTCTGAAGACCAGAAGTTCTAATCCTAAAATAAAAGAAGGAAACTATGCAAACAGGATTTGCCTGTAAGAAAATCACATGCCTTGGGTGTGCTATGGGGCTTGTCTCATGGCCCATCTGCGTTACAAGGCAGTGTAATGCCCAGATTATGGCATGCATTCATAGGCCTTTTCAAATACTCAAATGTCCTTGCTGCTATAACAATGAGACAAATGCACGGACATACATGTCACACTGTTCCGTGTCATTTAGGTGAAGCTAATCCTTTTACAGTTAAGATTGTAAATAGCTTCTAACCAAAAGCTTAATTTAGGTATCAACATTTCATTATACAGAGACTGGTGCAATGAGATCCTAATCCATGACTGGGCTTCTTTAGCAATACTGCAATATGATTATCAGATATTTTCTTTTGTGCCAAGAGTGCTATGGGGCCAAAGGAAAATGGCAGAATACAAGAAATAAAATGCCTATGGAAAAAGAAGAGGAATCCAAATTGTGCCTACTCTTTGTGTTGTGGTGATTCATTTTCTACTGATGTCAGTGGTTTTGAATTAAGCAGTTAGTGGTTGATATAAAAACGTACCCAGAGAGATGGAATTAGTTATTTTAAAATTCTAGATGGTTCTGCTGCAAGATGATTTCTCTTACAAGCCTCTGTGTTCATACATTTCTGAACGCATGAAGGAAAGATCTCCTTTTAGATCTGAACTTGGAAGTTTAGCACTTGTGCTGATGAAGTCTTGACTTTGCATCTGCAGGTGGTCCTATTGTGCTGAGTGGATCCCCTTCTGGCCATGTGAAAATGTCTACAGTATATAGTGCTCCAAATGTACTAAACCTGTCTTAATCCATCCTTTCCATATCCAGTGTCATCACTGCTGAAAATCCAGAAGCGTGTATTTATTTATATGCTTCATATCCTGGACACCCAGGACACCCATGGTTGACATTCTCTTTATAGTTTTAAACTGTGAATCACATTTTGCCTCTCCTATATCAACTTAGTTATGCTCCAGGGACTTTCTCCATAGGAACTAAGGTGAAGAAGAAAAAGTAGCTCAACAGTTTATGTCTCTGTATAAGGAACTTCCAAACTTTCACCTATTTGTTTTCATAATAATTCAAATATTTTAGACTGAAGTTTTTCAGACCTTAAAGATTAAATTTCATGCCCTAGGGTGAAAGCACATGAGATCTCTGATCCTTGTCAGTATAAGCTGAAGAAAATTCTGTTCTGAACCCAAATCTAACCCAACTGCACTCTGAGCAGAGCACTAAGACATATTACAGGGTTTATCTGACAGTGCTGCTTTATCAGATCCCTTGGAGTGAGGAGAAGAAGTCTGACACACCAAGCCATATTTGTGGCATTTTCAGTACATGCTTTACTGTGCCAAATGTGGATCTTGATCAGTGTCTGGGCCATCTTAACAAGTGTCTCAGTCATCATGCACCACAGAAATGCTTTCCTGGGCTCTACAGGAGGCCAGAAGAGGACCTGAACCTTTGGGACTGATTTTGACCACTGTTTTGGTATAGCACTGGGAATTCCAGGAACAGTGTGAGTATGTCCAAACTGGGCAAACAGAGAGGATCTGTAACAGAAGGAGTCTTGGCCATTTGGAGGAGAGGCTATGGGTGAGCATACTGGCCCTACAGCCCTCATGTCCACCCACTGGGGTTTCTTCTCAAAATAGATTAGCCTTCTCATCTAGAGCAGTGTCTGATCTTATGTTGAACCCTGCTAGGGTGAGACCCCACCAGACAGGCCCTTGGGAATCAGGGACAGGCAGACGGCTAGCCAATCTCTGATTGCTCAGGCTGCAGGATACCAGAGTCCTCCATACCAGCATCTAGGACCTGGATAAATGCCCTAGGGCATCTCAAAATACCATGTGCTACCCATATTTGGGGACCTCATTTGCATACTTGGTAATAAGTTCCCTATTCCCCTTACAGGATCTTTCAAAGTATAAACTGTCTCATATATCTAAGCTTGATGCTCAAACCCTGTCTTTTCCAGCATGAGTAAACCTGCACTCTCTTTCTCCCCATATTATCACAAATCTTTTATATGGTGTGTCATGTGTCTTTGAGAAGGTGGATAAGTTCAAAACATTTTTGTGACCTTCTTGTGCTCCCTCTTGTATTCCCACATCCTTCTCAATATAGAAGCACAGGGAAAGAATTAATTTCTTCACAGCAGCTTTACTAAAGCTGTGCATAGGAGTGGGTTCCCTTTGCTGCCTCCCTTCATTATTTCTCTTTGTATTTGTCTAAGGTTTATGGTAGTTGAGCCTTTAGTAGTAGTGCTGAGAGTTACTTTCAACAATACGAGTCATGTTACCACAAGTCTGAGTCTCCCAGTCCATGGCTATCATCTGTGTGCCTGAGTCTTAGGTGTAGGTTGGATGGTGACCATCTGACCTTGCAATTCAGATCACTCTGCCTCTGCAGTCTGCTATTCTACCATTTTTATTTTGATCTACAGTGAATGCCACCGACAAATATTTCATGTTTCTAGATGATTGATAATCTATTAGTGTTGGCTCAGGGACTGGTCCTTATGGACCAGACTGAAATGATCTCAGTGACAGATACATCTCCATTAAGATATGATGAGATTCACCAGTGAGGCAGTTTTTTAGGTATTTTAATATGTACTCTGTTATTTCTGCGTAAAATACTTAAAAAAAAAATATCACCTGCTTTTAAATGTCTTGCAGAAATCCAGATAGACTATACCAATGCACATGACCTTGTAAACTATGCCTCAGTTACCACTGAAAAAAGTTGCCCTCAAAAAAAAGGTAATATTTAATGCCTTGATTTTCTGGTATACGGGACAGCACGAGTGCCATTTCATCAAGTATATGATGTAGGGCCTGAGGCACTCATAGTTAATGATGTGTGAAGCTAATGCACTGCTCTTAAAACTTTTTTATAACCCTGACTAAAGAGCAATATTATTGCTTTGATGAATGACTAGAAGTAACTGGGTTGGTGAGTAGGCTGAAATTATCTTTGCATGCCATGGTTTGTATTTTGGAAGGGTGATAGATGAAAACAGGCCACTCATTTACAAATTAATTTGGCTATTAAATCAAAAAAGGCTAAGCTGAAAACAAGACTGTGACATGTTTGGTCTGTCCAGCTTTGTTTAGACACTGTCAATCATTTGTATTTAGGACTGGCTGGCATTTTTTTCCATTTTAAGTGATGATGATTCCATAGTCAGAGACTATATAGAGAATTATTCTTCATTGCAGTTGGTTTCTTGTGTCTGATTTCTTTTTTTCTTCTTAGCTGTTCCCTAGCAAAGTGTCAGTTTGGAGGCAACTGGGCTAATGTTCTGGTCTACAGGCATAAATGCCAATACACTTTAATAAATGTACATCAGGCTTCAGTATAGATCAGTGAGCTAAATGTCACTTGTGTAACTCCATCTCCTGGAGACCTGCAGTCTGGACCATTACCCAGTTAAAATTCCAGCAAGGCAGTGGACTCTTACTCTTAGGGCTGTGGATGTAATATATTACTGTGTGTCTTTTTGAAGGGGATCTTTGAAATTAGAATAAGATCTGAAGATTTTAGCCCAGAAGATATAAACCAGATGATTACATGTCTTAGTTTTTCTTATTCCATTACCCCCTATTTTCATCCCAGACAGAATTTGCATAGCTACAATGTAAGTGAACTAATATGGGATCAAAGAAGAGTCAAATGGAATTGGTGAGACCTCAAACCTATTTATCAACTGCATCTTAAGCAGTTCTCTATCATGCTTTTTGTTTCTTTCTTATACCTGTTTCTGTAGGGTGGCATTTAATCAAGTACAGCAAAACATTGGGGTAGGCTTGATCCCATTTCTCTTCATGTCAGAGATGGAGAAGCTCAGCTAAAAGAGCTATTGCTAAAATTGATTCACATCTCCCTTTTGAGAGTGACTCTTAACAATTTGTACTTCATAAAGTATCCTTCTTTCTGCTGATATTTCAGGGTCATAATGCTGCTGTAAGGGGGAGGCTGGGGGGGGGCATTCGCTGCTGCTCCCTTGGATGCAGGCCTCAGCTGTGGGTCACACAGGTTGCCCAGGACTGGGGATGCAATGGCTGGGGAGTTGCTGGAGGAGATAAAGGGCACAACTGTCCGGTGGTGCCCTCTGCAGAGGTAGGGAGAGCTTGGTCTGGCCACCTGTGCAGCACCATCATGGTTCTTGGTGCTGGGTAACATGGAAGAGCTCCAAATCCTATTTCATAGAGGGAAGCTAAGGGCAAGAAGTAGAAATGAAAACTTGGGGAGAAAATTATTGAAATGCCTTATCCTGGCAAAGGATTTAAACATGAACACTGACCAGTATCAGTAGGACAGGACATAGCAGGAGCTGAACCTTTGTGGAAAAGTGTGAGCCCTGAAGAAAATAAAACACTCTAAAAATTACAGTTCTGACAATAGCATGAATATATGATTTTTAAATCAATATTTTTGTGTGTATGATGCAACACTGTTAAGCCTATTCGGTTGTACTCCAAACCAAGGATGGCTCTGCTGCCTAAGTGAGGCTTCCCTGGTCAGTGCAACCCAAGAGCCACCTTCACAACTGGCAGTGTAACTTGAGGAACTGTATCACCTGGCAGATAAACAGCCTGTCCATCTCATGTGCAGGGTTATGCTACTTTAACCATCAAGAGACTGAGAAACTACTGTAGAGTTACAGAAGATTGCCACAGGAAGAAGAAAGGCAGCAAAAGTTAGAGGCTGAAATGTAAGACTGAGGGGTTTTTTGACTTTGTTTACCCAATGCTATTAAATAAATTGGCAGATTAACTCATTCTTTCAAAGACACATTTGAATAGTTAACAAAGACTTCAGACTCTGCAGAAAGCATTTATCAACACTTTTACTAAGTGATTGTTTGCCCAATCTTTTGCTGGATTTTGTTGCTGCATTCCTTGCAATCACTCAGTAGTTTCACAGCAAGAAGGCACTGAATTGCTTCATGTGAAGGCTAAGACAGCACAAAGAATTTAGCAATGCCTTTGTGCCTACAGACTGCTCAGGGCATTTGGTCACCTAAAGCTCCTATGAGGTCTCTGGAAAATCCCACGTTCAATAGGCCAGATCTACAGCTTTGTGTCCCCATAGATCTAAAGAGGATGCCACTGCTTCCTCACCCATGGGGCTTTTTATGATGCCAGAAGTGCTGTCCTGGAGAGATTTACTTGCCTAACCAGTACTGAAATCATATGGGATTTAGAAACCAGAGAGAACTGAAGGCCATACCCTGCTTCCCCAGCTGGAACAAAAGGGATTAACCAGAGAAATGCAGCAGGCATCATATTTAACAGTTCGAGCAGGCTCATAGAGTTTCCCTCGGCATTCTGGCTTGACCAGTGCTGGTCCTGGCCAGCGGAAGCAGTCTGTCAGAAGACAAATGTGGCAAAACATAGTGTTGTTTGCTCTGGGCTGTGTGTTTCCTGGATGTGATTATGTGTCTGTGGGAAACAGGTTCCTTCAGACTTCCTGGCCAATTACAGGAGAACATGGATGGGATGTTGAATGTTATTTGTACCATGAGGTTGCTGGTTCAAATATCATCCCAAGTGGCTTGTAACTAAATATTGTTACCATTTGATTAGAGTTCTGTCTTTAATATCAATCAGCCAGTGAAAAAGGAGCTTGTGGGTTTACCTTGATTCTTAGTAGACAGATACCCACACCATAACAACTTAAGCCCTGTACAGCTTGCCTGGAATGGACAAGTGAGGCATTTGGGAACACAGCCAACCATAATCCTGGGGGAAGTTTTTTTGATATCAGGATTATTGAGTGTCACTGTACTCTTTGTGGTAGAAGACTTGACTTTCCATTTCTTTCTGCTTTCATGTACAATCAATTCTCTTTACTTGCTTCTGAATAAGAAAAGAAAGAAAACACAGTTGTTATAAAACACTGATTCATCATACAGTTAAAGACAAATCCTTCACCAGTATAAATTGTCATTGCTCTAACAGCTTAAGGGGAGCTTCAGCCATCTGAAAGTCTTCCCCATCAATTTAGATAAGTTAATCCCATAAGTCTGTTGCACTCCACAGTAATGGTTAGCATGCAAGAAAAATGGCTTTGGCCTCTTGGCAATGATGCTTGTTTAAATTATTTGAAGCCAAAGTTCAAGGTACAGAGGTCAATCATACATGAGAACAAGTGCAATTCCTGTTCTCTGAGTGTTTTCTTACTGATGTACCAGAGCCTCCTAGGAGAAAGAAGATCATACCTTAACTTGGGTGATAACACTGTGAATAAAAGCTCCTGAAAAAATTTTATCTTTTTTTTTCCTTGCCCTGTATAATCTGCAGCTCCATAGCAGGAATGCTGTGATCAGAGATCTACCACCTTGAACCAAATACCATGTAAATGGAGTTTAAAAGGAATATAACAAAAATAGGACCCTTCCCCCATAATGTTAATCCATTATTTTACCTTAGAAGTGGAGACTGTTTCCTACATTTACCTTGGGTAAGAGACCACCTCCAAGACACTGTGTTGAAAAGCTGAACACTCTCCTGAATTGCAAACATCAAAGACCACAGTGGAATTTTTTGAGTATTTACTCATATGTTTCAGATTCATGATGCAGACTAGAAGCTGACAAGAGGAGAAAAAGCCCACAGAACTCAAACTGCTTAGTAGCTGGTTGCAGCAAAACCCATCAAAGTTTATTTTTATCCTGTCCCAAACTTTTCATTAGTTAGAGTCCCTAAAATAATTTGATATGCTGAAGAGAAATATAACTGTATAAACATAAGAAGAAATATTTCCCTTCATAAGTTGGAAAATATGGGCTTCTATAAATGTTGACTTTGCTTTAGGTAGTCTATAATAAATTAGTGTTGATAACAAAAGTAACTGAAATCTAGTACAAAGAGAAAGTGGGTGGTCTGGAAATAAAAGCAATATGGATTGATCTAATTTTATTTTTGTGGCATCTTTGACAGAATGATACTCTGTGACACATTTTAGCTACATGACAGTTTGACTTTTTTACCTCTCTGGTTATTCAGTATACGTTAATAATAATGGTTGAGATATCTTTGAAAGCTTTGATGCAGAGAAAGATCGGAGATATCCAAGACATCCCAATAAACTCAGTTTCCCAGTGTTAATCAGGACAGAAAACATATTTATGGAAGAGAGACAATTATAATACAGGAAAATAGTATAGTGAGATTTTGAAGACATATTGAAGATTTTGCACGTGGAGGAACATCTGACTATCAATTTCCATTTTGCATATTTAGTAGTTGATGCAAACTTACTCTGTTGGGTCTGACTGAGATGCACTCACAAAAGCTGCAACAGTCCAAAAGAAAAAGTGAAGTATGGGTCACAGAAAATATGAGTTAAAATTGGTTACTTTGAAGTGGTGATCTTGCTTAATCAAAAATGGAGAAAGGCGGAAGAAAAAAATAGCTCCTTATCTGTGACTGGACACTTCCAAGGGGTTGATCTTGCCAGAGATGATAATGTTGCTGCTGCTGGGGAAAGGACACCCGAAGTCCCCCAAGGCCATGAGAAGGGACCTGAGCAGCTCCTGCCTGCAGCTGTTCAGATACCCTCCAATGGTCCTGAGGGATGCTGTTTATCAAAGAAAAACCACCAATTACTTAAATTTTATTTATTTATTTCCCAGAGAAATGCTCAGGCATCACCACTTATTGATAAGAGAAATTACAAAGGTAAGTCTCCCCTAAACTAGGAAAATTAGAATAACAATGGTTGTATAACCTACGTATTCTTGCTTATAGCTCATTGAGGAGCTATCTGAACTATTGTCAGTTGAACTTTACAGGGTAGGCAGTAGTCAAGCAACAAAAAGTGATGGTAACCAGTTACTGCCTGTCTTAAAAAATCATGCACAAAAAATTGTCTGATAAGCAATACTGTGGTCTGATTATTAACTATTAGACTGATAAAAGTGTATGATTCAATGAAAGCTATGGAAAATCAAATGTCTCTTTCCATATTCATTATTTATGTTATTAATAACCCATTATAAGTGTTATTCAAAGAAGATAAAGCAATTTGGTGATTAGTTAAGTGTAGATATTTCTTTGGTTGAGCTGGATCTATAAACAAGAACTGAACCAAGCATTAGTCAGAATCTGCTGATGCTAATGAACAGGGATGATCTCTATATGAATAAATTCATGGACACCAGCCTGATTGGTCATATAAGGAAAATTCACAGGACAGTCTGTATTTTGTAAGGAACCTTGATTTAGATTATATATGGGTTTTTTGATCTATTGTATATTGTTGTACCAGATCTGAAGACTCCCAAGGGAAAGGTTTTACTATTTGAACACAGACCTTCACGTAAATGTCACACCCGACCATGACACCTTGTTTACAGCTGAGATCAAAATCTTAAGCTATAGGACTTCCCCAGAGGTGAAGAGGAAAATGAAATCCAGATCAGATTGTAAAGGTCAGGTTCATCTCTCAAAATAAACACAGTGTATAACTTTCAAATTACAGTGGTTCAAGAAATTGCCAAACAATCAAACAGCGTTTCATGTCTAGTGTTTAAAAACCATCATTTACTGTCAGTTGTTGAAGGGCCGGTGGAAACCAGGGATATGCCTGCAGGGGGGTACCTTATGACCCCATTAAGCATCTTTCCTCTGTATTCAGACATCAAAATGACTAAACATATACTGCAGACATAGGAATGGTTGGAGATTACTCCATCTCTGTTTTTTTCTCTGCTTCAACGACTTGCTAAAAGACATTTCCATGTATTTGCAAAGCATATGATCAGGGCACTCCCAATGGCATAGCTACCCTTGATCAAATCTCCTATGTCTAGAAAATGTTTGCACAGAGGCGTGAGGGTAAAGAGCCTTTCTCCAGGTGGATGAAGAGCAATGACTGGCGTGGTAAGTGAGGAACAGTGTCAGGTCCTTACAAAACACGGGCACAGCACATCTCATGGGCAGCTTTTATTGTCAAGGCAAGGTGTGAGCTTGCCATTGACTCTTGTGGCTCAGTCAGCTGGGCTGGTACAGTGAACATCCCTTGCACCACTTGTATTTTGCAAAGGTGAACTAAGTTTTCTATATTTACTGTGATTTAACACTGCCATATAGCAAGAACAAGAGACTCATCTATTCAATGCAAAGACATCACAAGTTAGACCAGGAAGAAAATGTGGGGATTCTCCCAGCATCTCTAATATTGTCCATGGTATAATAAAAAACTCAAGTACATCATGGGCATAAAAATTTAGTGCTTATTTTCACTTAATTGTGCAGGGACACTGGGAATTGAATTAGTTGGACAAAAATGTAGACCTTGGGAAAAAGCAGGACAATTACATAAATCCCCAGAATTTCAGTAATAAAATCAAGTTATGGTGTTAGGCAGATACCATCAGCTGCCTTTTAAGGAAGCTTAACAAACCAGATAGGTTATTTTAATCCCTTTATGTTTTATCTGAATGCTGAGTAAACATCTGAATTCTACAATGTGTGTAGGCTCTGAGAAAGATTAATGAGGAAAAAATCAGCCACGTTTACAAACATCTGGAAATAATTATTGTGCACTTAGTGTTGGGTATAGATATTGTCGTAATTCCAACTTCAGTGACACAGAAGGCATGGGAGCTCATTATCTTTTTCCCTTTAGAGAGACAGGTTCAAAACTTGCTTTGCAGCAGAAATGCAAATAGGTTTGATTTCTGCCTATTTACCACATGCTTAAGGTGCTCATCACTCTCTGCTGTTTACAATCAGCTCTCCATGACCATGGGACCTAAGAACACCGTATTTTGGTATTTGGGGAGGTACTTCCCATCTTCTTTCTTGAAGCTTTTCAGTTCAGCCTTGCAGCCCCTCCATCCATCATACCAGAGTGCTGGCAACCTGCTGCCTGTGAGGGGACAGTGTGCAGGGCTGCCCTCAATGGCTCAAAGCCATTGCAGGGGACATCTCTTAGAACTGGGGAAATTTTCATAGTGACTAAATCAGTGACCTGAGCACTGTAATTTAGACTTTTCCAGCAAAGCCTGTGTCCACTGCCCTGTTGCCATTTGCCAAATGGGGGAATGGTGGAGCACCTGGGGAGAATGTGTTAATGGCTGACACTGACCTTGAGGCTTGGGTAGGAGCACCCCAGGAGGAGACCTGCACAAGAGGCTTAACTGGGTTTGCATGAAAACATCAGAGTTAAAAAGGCTGACTGCATTTTGTCCAGGACAGGTTGGCCTGAGACCACACAATGGCAGGCTATTTTTTATCAGACTAGTGATGAAGTAAGTGGGCATGGAGTCATCTGTAACTCTTCCAGTATTTTAAGGCAGTGAAAGACAGTGCTGGCAGCAGATTTCAAAAATTGTTAAGAAAAGCACCATTGACATAGATGGAGCAGCATATGGTCTCCTTGTTAGCCAGTCATTCAAGTCTAAGTATACCCTTACATGCAAACAGCACAATAAATGAACGCTTTGTATCGACTATGCAGTAGGTGGTTTAGAACAAGTTGGTTCAAAGGGTGTGTTCTGTATTTCAGCTGCACTTGACATGACAAGTCTTCCTCTTGTTTTCAAATTCAGCACTGGAAAAGACACGCCTTGAGCTCATTTATTTCTGTCAAGCAGCAAAAGCAACTCCTGTGGAAAATTCTTGATCCTGCTGCAATCCATCAAAACCAACAATTATGCCCATGGTCTTTCAGGAGGAGACATGAATGTTTTCCCCTTGAGGCACTTGAACCCTCAGTTCAAATTTAAAATGAGCAGAATTCTAGCTCATGAAGTAGAATAAAACACTAGGAAAGACACATGAAGGGGTTAAGCGTCAGTGTCAGAAGCAAGATAAGAGCCAGTGTATTGATTTCACGATAACAAAATGATAAGTTTCACAGCAAGGATTAATTATGCTGCCCTTCACAATCTTGGACAAGAAAGGCTTGACTTTAATATCAGATACAAATTTAAGATATAAATTCATACCTTCCCCTCCATCTACCCCCAGAGTTGTTGACTTCTTTCTGGATTTTGATTTTTCCCATAATAGGAATGGAATTTAGCACGGAAATTTGGATCTTCACCCAAATATAGTGCAGGACCATATTGTAAAAGATGAGATTTGTTATATTCTGGCCTCATATTCTGTGGTCAGGTTTTTGATATTTGACTGAATATTTCCTGAAATTAGGCTCTGTAGCTTACGTTGCACTCTATAGAGGCTAAAGATAGGTGGCAAGGAAGGTGCTTCTCATATCCAACAGAGCTTATGTTGTTCTGCTGCAATTGCCTCAGGACATGGGTGCCTGCATTTTCAGTGTGAACAAAAGCATGATATGAACATGGACTTTTCAGGAACGTACAGGCAAAATTTAGGACATCTTTTTCTTCTGAGGACTGAATAGGCTTTTCAGTCCCCTTCTGTGGGGTTATACTTCACATTCCCAGTGTTCTTCTAAGTGCTGTAATTATGCACAGGCTACACATAGCAGCGAATCACATGAAACTCTGTTTCAAGCTGTGTCTGTCCCCAGGGTGCAGATTTCTCAGGTCCTGGGATAACCATTTTTGGATAAGGCCACAGAGATAATTTTGAAGACTTTTTCTCATAAGCAAAGAATAAATTTACTAGGTCTACAGTTGGCCTGTGTGGGGACATCCCTGATGGTCATTTAACAGCAGCAATTTGTGTCAACTGTGTGGTTGTTTCTCTAGCGGGGTGAAGATTTTGCATTAAATATTCCATAAAATAAATGCTTTTTCATGAAGTGTATGTGTATATGCACATGGATGGTGTTTATTCATCTCCTTCAGCAACTGCATATGGTGAAGAAAAGGCTCTTGAAGCTTTCTTTGCTGAAGTCTCAATTTTTCTCTTTTTAAATTGAGACGAGTTGGTAACTGCACCCTCTCAACTAAAAATAACTCCTGGTAACAGCATGTATGAGATTAATTATCTGTTAATCTCCTGAAAGAACAAGGAGAACAAAGAGGATGTGATGGAGCTACAGGGAGAAGTGATATGAGAGCCAGGATTTTGTCACTAGACAGTGTAATTCTACTGTGTAGCTTGACCTTTACTACTCCCAGAGAAACTGATGCAAGGTGAGGAACTTAGAAATATACAACAGTTTGAACAGTGAACTGCCTGAAGTACTTTCTTCAGGTCTTTTATCAAAATGGACATCAAGGAGTTACTGTATCCTTGGAAGATAAATGCATTACTTCCTCTGTGCATTACTTAGCATGAGTTTTGGGAGACATTTTGCAAACTAAGATGTATGTAAATTGGAATAAGAGCTTATATCGAACTTATCCTTGAGACAGATGGTTATGCATTCAAATTTAAATTTCAAACATTTTCATAAAAGAAGCCAGCTGAAATGCATTTATATGTATTTTTAAATTTTGTTTTTTAACTATGTCTCTTCTATGCATTTCCCTTGAGCTGCATTTTTTTCCTTAAAGAGGGTTCTTTGAAGATTCTGTCTTTGCTTCTGCTAGAGTAGCTCCAAAACAGCATTGCCAAAGTCACTGGTGTCCCATGATGTAATGATAAGCAAACCACACATCTAAAGGTTAGAGAAACGGGGTAATGAATCTCTCACGTGACGTCATTTCTGTTCATGGACACGTATCTTTGTGACGAGGCTCGATCGAGTGTCTTCACTTCATCTCTGCAGTCTGCTCATGGTGGTATCTACACATAGCTTTAGGTGTCTTTCAGTGGTGACATATTCAGGCCTGTAAATATCTCACTCATTAATGCCTGGGATGTCTCTGCCTTGCTGCAGCCTCACTCAGTGAATGGAGTGGTGAAATTGCAGCTGGAACCAAGAATTGAGAAACAATTGGCACCTGCTGAGTGGCATGGCCTCTGAGGGGGACCTGGGAGCCCATGTGGGTCTAGCCAGAGCCGGATGCTGGCAGAGCAAATGAAGGTTCTTAGGTCATCTTCTACAGTCACTGGTAGATGGTGCAAGGAGCCTGTGAAGTGCAGAGTCAAGATTGTTGGGGCTGGGGATGAGGAAGAAATGCAGCTTGGCATCATCCCTGTGGACAGCCTTTGTAGCCCTTGTTCAAACCAATCTTCAGCTGAGCTGGAATCACCAGAAGCAACATTGAACCTGGGTAAGAATCTGGCTATTTAGTATACTCCAGTAATGTTAAGGGAACATTAATAGATCCTGTGTGTGTGCACACAAGTTTGTATAGTAAAAATACAGCACTGGTACCTGGAATTTGGCAGGTTTAGGAATAGGGTGACTGAATTGTCTATGCATAATGTCTGTTCCTTCATCTCCCATAAAGTATATTGGGAAAGAGTTCATATGACACATTCCAGCAAGCACTTAAATGATGTCCTTGAGAATGGGTCATCACATATCACGTCTCAAACAACATCCTTGGAATATGTCTCAGTCCCGAAGCTAGTGAAACAAATTCTTTTTTAATGTAACTGCATTGATTTTAGCTGAGTTCACTAAAGGGGTGAATCTGATCAAGGCTCTCTCAGCTAGAATTTTGAAACTTTGCAGTGAGTTGCAGGACACGTTATCCAGAACATCCATTGGTGGTTTAAAAGTTTTGCTCTCTTCTCCTTCCATAACAAAACTGGTATAAACCTGCATCTCACATACAGTAAATGCAGCAATTAACTCAGTTATAGCTTGTTCCTAAGGACATGCTGTTCCATGACTGACCATTAAAATACCAAACTAATTAATGTATCATTTAGGCAACACAAAGCATCTAAGAAAGAATGGACATAAAAAGTGAGTTTTATATAGTTTCCATAGTGATTGTACTAAAAGCAATAGCAATAGGCTTAAGTATGTTTTCCTTTAGAATATCTTCAGAAGAACTTGTTTGGTTCAGACATACTGTGTTTACACTGTAATTTGTCCCAAATCACCGATCATTATAAAGTGTAGCTAAATTGGCATGGCACTATTGTTCAAACACTTCAACAGAGCACCAAAATAGTTCAAAGCTTGTTCCTCAATATTTTTATCACAGCTGACACGCACATTAGAATGGGAAAAGGTTCCAAAAAGGCAGTAACATTATGATTTAAAATTGGTGCCACAGTTTTACATAAGGCCATCTTCCAGAGTACATTTTGTTCTTGCTGTTACATTATAGAATTCAGGAGCTTATTGAGAGACAGCTAAACTTTGTACAAACAAAGGGAATGTATTGGCAGCTTCTCAGGAACCTAGAGCAGATCAGAATTGTAAGTATTCACATAGTGGTAAGGAGTAGGGTGAATAACTAATATACAGGATTGCACTGTTAGGTCTCACTTTGGCCTTCCTTTAATACAGAAATGATTTACTTCCTAAGTCCATCTGCACCAAACAGCATTAAGGAATGGTGTAGTAATGCAGTAAGTATAAAGTAAGGCACAGGGTTTTTGCAGGGGGAATGGTTCAATGCAAGATTTGCAGGTTAACATCAAGACCTTCAAACTTAATGCAACTATTTCAATTACTTCTAGCTGACTGCAGGATGAAAGCCCCTTGAAAGGCTTTACTGCCTCTCAGAGCAAGGTAACAGCCGATACCTGTTATGTCTGCTAGGTAGATACAGCAAAGATTTATGCTTAAAGCTATGCTTTCATTTAAGCATAGAGATGTTTTGCTCTAGTGTTTGTTTTCTGAAATAAGACCAATATATTGGTGAAAGCTGCACTTTGAAGTAAAATTGTCCTTCTCTCATTTCTGGTGACCAAACCTAACGTTCTTTCTCTGACAGGACCTGCTGTCCCCACTGAGCTGGAAGGCAGGAATGTACTGATTTGGATATGAGAGGGAATTCTCTAAAGCTGCAAATTGTCCTCTATTTCTGAGCTGCTCTGGCAGGCCTAATTCCTTCCATGGCAGAAGGGAGAGTGACTTAAAAAGTGCATCTTTCTGAACTCCTGTTTTGGTTAAGGGATAGAAATAAACTTATCTAGAAGACAGTCAGGAGTACCTAAGGCTTGGTTTCTGTTCTGGATGGCCCTGCAGAGGCACCACCTGATTCCTCTGGCTGTAAGATGAGGAGCTCATCCTTACCATGCTAAAAATAATGTTTGTGACTTCAGACCCCTCACTGACACATGCTTCAAACCATATCCAGAGACAAGTCTCTGGTCTTGCCTGAAGAGGGGAAAAAGGTACCCCTGAAAGGCAATTTGAAGTGAGTATTGAACAACCTAGTCTTGGCCTCTCAGCTGAGGAATGAGGTGGATTGAGGCTTTCCAAAGCTTTGGCTGTCACTAACTAGTATGAGGTCACAGCATGCAAAGAAAGTTCTTGTATACTTTTAAAAAGTCAAACAAGGCAAAATTACCACATTATTCTGTGAATTATAAATGCTGTGGCCACAGTTATCTGCCAAGATGTGGATTGAGCTGAATGACATCTGGACTCTGATGTAACCTTAGATGAAAATGCTGCTTCTGTGCTCTACTCAGTCTTCTTGGAAGCTGCTCCTCCATAAATGTTTAATAATGCACAGTAACTGCAGATACCCGCCAGCTGGGATATGGATGCTTTTGTTCATATACCACTACAACTTACTTGGAAAAGTTGAGACAATGAAAGGGAAATAATGGTGTTTGACCTGAGAAATATTCATGGTTATTTCTCTTTGACTCCCACTCCCACACTTGAATTTTGGCTGTCTTTCCTCAGTCTGCATAAAAATCTGCACTTTCCAACACAGCTCGGTATAATTGTGGACAAGCATGTGCAAATGCACAAAGATAGTGATTCGGGAATATGTGTGCGTATGTTGTTCTGAGACAGCATGAAGGGGAAGCAAGAGCAACACTGATTTAGCAGTTGCTACCACAGTCCAGCTTTATGCCAGAAGAGATTTCTGGTTTAGGGGAGCTTTGAGGTCAGAGTTAAATTCTTTTGTTTAAAGCACATTTACTCCGAGAGGAAAATGGCCTTGATTTTGTGTGGGATGTTGGATTTTGGCTCACGTGCTTCAACTGACTATGCTGGGGTTTTGTATGTAGAAACATTATAATTCATATAAGAAGCTTGCAACCTACTGAACTATCACTGCTGGGTGGAGTTTTCTATTTAATCAGGATCAAACAGTCAAGTCAGTTGATTTTTTTCCAAAATTTATTTTCTTGATTATTTTATTTTTTAGCTTGGAAAAAGGAAGCAATGATTGCATAGTGATTTCAAGCTCTTCTTAGTTCTCTGTAGCTCCCTGGCCCCGGCCACAGGCTCTGTGTAAAACACTGACATCTCGTCTCAAGTTTTCCAGGCAATATGCCCTCCTTTTAGACAAAGTTCACTACTCTTTTCTCATCTAGGTTTGTCCCATGCCACCTTTGCTATGCAGAAGGCAGCTTTCTGCTGATCCCCCCTGACTGATGTTCACCTGCCCTGTACAGGGTTGAGGTAATAATTAGTAAAATTAGCAAAATTACTGAAGGGAGCTGTTTAGGAGAAAGAAGAATGTGTTTTGTCTGTCTTAGAAGCACATGATGTTTCCCTATATCAGTCTGTTTATCAGGGCAATTGGCCTCACTTTGGGACAGATTTGATTCAGATCAACATTCATCTGCAGCTCTAGCTGCTTCATCAATCAGCAAAGAAAAAAAGATCATAAAAAACCCCTGTCTACTAAATGTCAGAGGGTTGTGGTGACCCAACTGAGAGACTGTACTATTAATGACTGGTTTAGATGAGGAGGGTCTGAGGAGTTACAGCCTTTGTTTCTTTTATAGTGGGAGAAAAAGGAAACTTGTGATACAAGTGCTAGGCTGCGTGTGGTCTTTTCCTCATGTCAGCTTACCTGAAAAGTAATTTCTACGTTCATAAGCAGTCTGCCAATATTTTAACTTCTTTTTCTTGGCTGTAATTCTAATGCATCTTCTGCCCAGGTGCAAAGAGTGTCACACGTGTAACTACTGAAACAGCACACAGGGTTTATCTCAGACTACATATCGAACAAAACATGTGCCATTCTGCACTCCCATCTCTGATGTAGATGGCTTTCGCCCGACAAGGTTCATAATATGCATTTCCTGTAGAAAAAAATTACATACCTTTAATAACTGATGGTGATTTGCAATTAACTGTAAAGTAGAAAGCAACTCTCCTAATTAAAATACAGGGGGGGGAAAGTCTTTTAGATTTTTTGCATAGCATTGTATGTATTCTGGCTTATCAAATGATGCAGGAAGAACCACTGACATGATATGTTCCCACTGACATTGATGAGGCTGGGGGTGCACCCACCACTGCACAATGGTGCTTTGGGCTGTGTAGATACTTGGTTTAACTTACCTTATGCAAGGAAAGAGCCTGTGATCAGATACATCCAGAAGCTTGTACCAGAGGCACAAACCACTGAAAGTCCAGTTCCTCTTGCAAAGTTCTTGCAAGATAAATAAGCAAAAATATTATGGTACAGATAATATGCTGGTACAGAAGTGGAGGAAATGAACTCTTGGAGCCTGAGGCTGCCTACAGTTTTATTTGGTCACTTTCTTTGATTTTCATTCCAGGCAGCCAGTACAGAAGAGGTAATACTGTGAAAATAAGAAAAATAAGTTTACCTTGCATAACGTAGCCTGGTTCAATAAGACCATATCAGTTTAGACCAGCAGAGATTTTTACTTATTCTCATGGCATTATCAACCTTCTAGACCACTGCATTAGTACTTATTTTTTTTTTTTAATATAGAGCTCTGATTGCTTTTGAAATGCTGCTGCAGTTTGTCAAAGCAATGATGTTAGTTCTCATTTCTGGAAAGACTTCTTTCTGCAACTAAAGTAGAGCAGAGGAAGCTTTCAGAAAGCAATAGCCAAAGCTCAGGGACTTTAATGTGTCTATAGTCTATTAAGATAGGTATACATTACTGTCAGCAACTTCTATAGCCAAGCCATCAGACAAAACATTGCATGTAAACACACTAAAGCCTCTAAGGAGAAAGGAATAAATAGGAACTGTGATGGTTATAGGTTTTCAATGGTCTATCTTTAAGAAAATCCCCCTTTGTGACAACAGTATCCCTACTGATATGCTCCATTAGGCAGTCTACTTTTGCCTATTATCAGACAAATGTGCTAAAAATACTGACTCCTTTGATAACAAATCAAAAATCAGTGAAGCTGAACTCAGGGATCATTCACTTTCTATTAGAGTCTCAGCATGATGCAAGAAGAGTTTTCTTCTACTGATTAGCACATCTGAGTCCAAAATATTGGTTATTTTTTTGAGGGGAGGATTTATTGTTTTAATAATCCAAATGGGTGTTTAGTCTTCCTATGTCTTCAGGCTAATATCAGAGAAAACAATGGTGAGCTAGGAGAGATGTGGCTGCCTAAGGCTGCAGGCAGATGTGATTAGATTTATACTTATTTTTCAAGTGGCACAATGTGGTATTAAACTTGCTAAACTCTCTTGAGAACAGGGGAGAGGGCAAAAAGGCTTGTAAAACCACTCACACACTTCAAAGTGACCTTGTCAAAATTCCCAGACATTGAACTCCCTGAAAATTATAAAATATTATTGGAAAATTATCTTAACTGTTCTACAGACCTTCAGCTAATATAAAGTACTGTCTTCCTACTGTAATTGCAGCTTATATGAGGAATTGAGGATATCTCCTCTGTGTTGTAAACCAAACCACCAAACTTTTCAAAGCAATTCAAACAACTTGTTGGTTAGAAGTGGGACCTGAAGTAGTGGTCACAACATGAACATGTTCCTGTTAAATTCAAGCTCTGTTTGTGTGCTCCCTTGTCAGAAAACCTGAAATCACTTAATGTTTCTTATTTAGATTCTTTCTCTTCTTTCTGAGCAATAATGCCACCAGCTAATTATTCCTGAAGAGACATCCTTCAAGAAAAGGCTGACATCTGTGTGACATGCTGACTGCTCTATTTGGATCAGATTTCATGTGCCTCGAAAGCCAGACGACCTGCAATAGGATACTCTTGGGCAGTTGAATCACATTAAATATTTAAACATAGAATTTGACATCATCCATTAAGTCTATTAAAGAATCTCACTTCTTGCTGCCAGAACTAACCACACAGCTTACAAACTGTATGACTTTTAAAATGACTAACTCTTTCTGCTTCTTATGTCCTCCATGAATAAGTTTCCATGGTAGTTTCCAATGTTTCCACAATGCTGTCAGCAGTTTCTATGAAAGTTTCTAATCCTGTTTCCACTCAGGACAAAGGCACTTGTATTAGTTTTGTACAGTATGGGAGAAGGGAAGTAATAATCTATAGTAGAAAAATTAATGAACAAAACTGGAAATAAAATTTTTCCTAATTTGTCGATACAATCTGAGTTCATCAAGCAAATGTTTTATTGTAAGACCTTTTTGGTCTCGTACCAAATTACTAAGAACCCCAAAAAGAAGTCAAGCAGTGCGTTGCCAGTTCTTGCAGTGGACTCCAGCACAAATAAATTAATTAAGTTCCACTGGCCACACACTGATTACAATGGCAGAAATGAAGGTTACAGACAGGTTTTGTGATTGTCAATGCTGTCTTTAGATTGGTAAGGATGCCTTCTAACTTTGGAAGATGCCATGGTGGTTTTGCTCAAAATGCTCTCCATTGCTCTAGTTCTGCTCAGTCTAAAATCAGTTAGGTTTAAGCCCATACTCCATACATAAAGTAATGATAGAATATTGAAAATGTGCCTTACTTTCCTAGAAAGATTGGCACCACTCTAATAAGAATTAAAGCTTTCTGCATTGTGGATTTCCCCACACCCCCCAGATATTTAAGGCTTATTTCTAGGTAATTGTATTTGGTGCTTCTTGGATCATCTATTCTTTCTGTGGCTTTCATCAAAAAGAACACTTTGTTCCTCTTTTGGTGATTTCATAATCTTGTAGCCATCTTTACTGATTCAAAAAGAAATATTGCTTTATGTTCATCCTATTGGGTTTTTTTAAAGATGTTATATTCTAAGTTTTTGCAGGGCTCTGGAAAATAAACTTTTGTAGTGTTTACCTACACAGTGTTCTGAAATTTAGAGTCTCCTCTAACATATGACCTGAGAAGTTATTCCACTTCAGAAATTATTCATCTTTCTTTATTCTGTTATTATTTAGGTCCTTTTTGCTGTGTGATTTCAATCAGAGGGTTGTTTAAGTAAGAAAAGAGCTAAATACCACAATGTTACTGTTTTTGCTGGATCTGCAGTAGTTGGCTTATGTTACATTGTGATAACTTTCAAGTAGCATTGATGCTGAAGTTAAAAATTGCTGCTTTCAGGGGATATTGACATAGAACATCTGCATAAAAAAAAATGATACTTCACCAGAAAGTGTGGTATTATTCAATGGCAAAAAAAAAAAAAAAAAAAAAAAAAAAAAAAAAAAAAAAAATTAAAAAAAAAATTTAGGAAAAAAAAAAAAAAAAGGGGTTTGGTTTTTTTTTTGTAAAAAA
>JANIJG010020911.1:0-23505 GCA_024611175.1 Megaceryle torquata
CTTCAACACCTCCAAAGATGGTGACTCCACCTCCTCCCTGGGCAGGCTGTTCCACTGCCTGGCAACCCTTGCAGTAAGAACATGTTTTTAAAGATGATATTCTACAGTACCTGCATTCTATTAATCATCCATTATTAAAATGTCTTATTCTTCTCTAACTTCTAACCTAGCTAATCATCTTAAGGACCTATTTCCCTTCACAAGGAGGGATGACGCTTACAGCGCCTGCTGTTTGCTTCCTTCCCTGCGCGAGAGAAACTGGTATTCTCCAAACATCTGACAAAGGTGCCAAGCACCTATTTGTCTCCCTCCTCTTCTCTCTCCACCTTTCTACGCTCAGGTACTCACTGGGCCCCTGAGTAGCACCTGTTGGCAGTGGTGCTGTAGGAAAGGGAGAGCAGCTTACTGTTTGTGGTGGGTTTTTGTGTCTTGACTCATTGGGGAGAGAAAGTTATTCCTTGAGGCTGTTTGTTACTGCTCTCTTAGACTTTTGCAAAGTGGTTAAGAGAGTCAACAACCAAAATACCATTGAGGGTGTCAGCATCCTCTGTGTGTGACCTGTGATCACCATTGTGGTCTTTAATCTTCACAAGTACTCTTTATACTGCCTTTACTGCCTTTCCTCTTATCTTGGGGATCGTAGGGCAGATAATAAGCTCATCTTCCAAAAGAAAACAGAAAGATTCAAGCATATTGTATTGAAATATAGGCAAAGGAAAACTAGCACCAAAGCTGAGCAGATCTTCATATGGAAGAACGAGCAATGTTAATTGCAGTATTTTAATGTTCTCAATAGGAAACCAGTGTTGGACATAAAGAAATGGTAAATTTCTATTGACGCGAGTAGCTTGAGTGTTGTCCATGTATTGAATCATTGAAACCTGTTTACTGGCAGCTTCTATCACTGGGAATTGGTGTCTGGGAATTGGTTTCTTCACTGGGGAAAGCGCCAGTGTTCAATCCCGGTGTTGGAGATGTCATCATTCTGGTAGAAATAAAGTAAACTTGGTTGTGGGCAGGAGGAGGAGGAGGAAAATTCTGGTCAGTGATGGGCTTGAGTGCAGTAAGACGCAGGTTCAGAGGATGGCAGCTGTGGTGTGGAGGAGTGTCTTCTGTAGGGGGAAACTCTTGTTGCATTGGCCAGACTTCTTAGTGAGCAGTGCTTGGGACTCGGGACTGTGCTCAGCTGAAGGTCTCATAGGGATGGTCTCTGGGTGTCTATTTGAAGCAGCAGCATCTCTATTTTGAAGCTCATGCTGAGGCTGCAGGTTCCTGATTTCATTTGAAACAGAAACAGCTGAGGTTGAGTGGCAGCCTCTGCTCCCCATAAGCCCATGACTGCCTCAGAGAAGCCGGATAACCTACAACCTAAAGTGTTCAGGGAAGCATTGCCTGGTTCAGTGGCCAACATTTCTTCCCCTGGTGTCGCTGAGTGACTGGTATCTACCGTGGCGTGTCAAGCAGCTATGACGAACCTGCTGTACAAGTCCTGGTCCTTAAACCCTTCTCTGTTAATGCTGTTAGTGGGGGTCATTCCCTTCTGTGTCTTTTCACTCTTGTGGGATGACCAGAAACTGTCAGAGCTTCCTCACCTGGGACTTGCTCTTGTTTGTTTCCCGCGTGTCAGGGTGCAGAGAGGTCTTTCTATTGAAATGATCCCAAAAGCCTCCTGCCCCTCCTAGCAGGAATGAGAGGAGGCAGATGATGAATCCACATCTTTCCCTGTCCCTTGCTAACACGAGTTCGTGGATGTCCCCTTCTAAACCGTGCACTTCTCTGCTGCTTCATCTCTTTGGCTTGCGGCAGCTGAAAGGAGAACCACCAGGTCCCAAGGTGCACAAAAGAATGACCAAGTTGCCTTTTCCCATTGGACAATATGTCTCTTGGAGGATTTTCATGCTATGAAGTTGGATTATCTGCATTTCTGGTTATGGACTCAATGAATTGTGCTGTATCACTGCAACCTAAGTGATTTGCTGGAGTTTACCAGGTGCCAGAACCCGGTCCAGGGGAGTTTTCCTTCATGCACAGGCTGCAGGGTTATGAATTCTCCCCTGCAGTGTTGGTTTCTTAAATGTTCTGTTTTTTACAACCCCTCAGTGTCAAGAAGCTGTTGCTGTTTGAGTGTACTTTGACATCGTGTTTGTGTCGATCTCCTTTGGCCTTATCCTTTAAATCAGCCTTTTGACAAAGTCTGGGGGCTGGGTTTAATCTTAGGTGATTCTTGCTCTTTTTCTAGAGTCAGCAACTTAAAAATGCCTTATTTTCTTCCTGTGATGCTGATGTATTTAAACCAGGATTACAGAAAAGCCTGTGCAATCAGAGAGGGGACATTTGACTGCCACTACCTCTCCTAGCTGCTTTCTGAAGGATTTTTAAACTATTTTTGAGGCTCTAAGAGTCCGTGGCCTTCAAGCTGAGAATGACTACAGTAGGAAAGATCTAAGTGTGCCAATAACTTGATTAAAATAATGAAAAATCTCCATGATTAAGCCTGTCTGAGAAGCAGGCAGCCTCTGTGGCAGTGCAGAGGAGTCACACGAGCGGAGGCAAAAGTTGCATTGTGCTCTTAGCTGTGCCAGGATGCAAGCACCTCTGCACTGCTGCTCTCTGGCAAGTTTGTTCTTAAGGTAAAAAGCCTTTAAGCCAGCTTTAGATGTGTTTCCCTGGCTTTTCCATGCAGCCATACTGCATAGAAATTGCTGCAGCTGGGGGATTTGTATGATACCCTGGCTTTTCTACAACTCAGGGTGACTGTATCTGAAGTGTTTTGGTTGATCACAATCCTGAATGTTTTCACCTTTGAATGCTTAACATAAAACTAGAGGGAAATAGGTGAGAATTGCTCAAAACAACAACAAAAAAAATCTGTAGAATATGGAGATTTGTATTTTTGTTGTCAAAATTACTCAGCTGCTACTTTCCTTGGAAAATCAGTGAAATTTATTGAATGTGGGGAGGGGGAATGGCTGCTGTTAGGCAAACTTTGAGCAAGGTAACGCTGAGTTTCCTTATTACATGCCCCAGAGATGCCTGGCACTGAAGGAAGTAGGCAGCAGTGGAGGAGTGAATGAGAGGTCCTTGAATAATTGATGGAGGAGGAAAAAGGAGGATTGAACCCACAGCTGGTTTGCCAGTTGCCATTATTTGCTCCTGACATGTGCAATGTGTTTGTAAGTGGTAGGTCCTGAATTGAGCTGATACATTGAGCATTTCAGTAAAGAGGAGTGTCTAGGGGAGTACTAGACTTTGTTAAAATAGTAATTGGTGCCTAGATGTTTTCAAGGTATTAGGTCCAGATCCTTCACACCTTGATCCAAAGCTGAATCTTGGAAATATTGTTTTTACACAGTCTTGAAAGAAATGTTCTTTCCTTCAGCTCTCTCTCTCCTTCCTCAGTAAGGGAGGAACATGTAGTTAAATCAGAGTAGTAGTTGATCACGGTCCTTTTGAGAGATACAGGCTGGATCTTACAGCAAACAACATCTAGCTTGTAAATGCCCTGTGAGAAGACAATTATTCTGTTGTTATTGTTTCCCATTTTATTACTTTATTCCGGATGGAAACAGGGAGTAAGGGAAGAGGAAAGGACAGAGAAGGGGTAGAGTAGGTAAGCTTTCCTATTATTATTTAAAGCCAAGCACCATGAGGTACATATGTTCAATGTTACTGAAGTAACAACACTTCCTAAAACTTCACTAGTAGAGGAGGAGAGGCGGAAATCCTGCTGCATGAGAATCGAATGCTTGAAAGATAATAAATAACTTAAGCCTATAGAAAAAGACCTTGAGAAATTCCTGAAATGTAGTTCTGTTCTTTCTGCTTTGGCACAGGGACTGTTTTGTACAAATTGTGTGAATTTTGGAATGATGTCTCTCTTTTTCTAATGCAATGGGTGTATTCTTAGGAGTCACGATGGGTTGGTAATCGTGTCCGCAACAGACTGTGATCCTGATGAGCAGCGGGGGTAGCGTGTAGGTCAAAGTCTCTTTTCTAAGTCTCTTGCCTTAGTGGCAGGTTGAATGTAGGCAAACAGCACCTTGCCGGGGCTCTGCTTCTTCCAACTATATTACCTGCAATGCCTGGGTGCTGGAGAGCCAACTCCCAAAGAGCTTTGTTTGTTTTCCTATGATTTCAAAACCAGCCTTCAGCAAATAGGGTTACTTTATATTCTGCCCTTTGTTTTTTAATGTCCTGTTTATCGCTCCTTTTTTGTGTGTGTGTTTTGTTCTGACCGTGCTCGTGAGCCAAATCGTAGCTGTGTTTACAGGTTGCAAAGCTGTGTAAA
Source organism: Megaceryle torquata (assembly GCA_024611175.1). Classification (NCBI taxonomy): domain Eukaryota; kingdom Metazoa; phylum Chordata; class Aves; order Coraciiformes; family Cerylidae; genus Megaceryle; species Megaceryle torquata. The sequence goes on from JANIJG010020911.1 coordinate 4,289, forward strand.
ATTACAGATTATCTTCTTGCTGTTGTAAATCAGCAGTGGACGAGAAGAAAGTTGAAAATACCGAATAGGCAAGGAAAGTTTGAATAGGCAGCATGTTGCTGCGTAGGCACTTACTGCTGTTAGTGTGATATAAGTTAAAATATTGCTTATTTCCTTTTTGCTGTTCAAAACAACCTGAAGCATGTTAAGACCAGGATCTAAACAATAACTGAAAAAGTGGAAACAAACGTTTTAACAGAGAAAGGTATGGCATGCCAAATACTCTGTGTAATTTATTACTACATGAATAATCAACAAACAAAATACTTGAAAACACCTGACTTTCTGGGGGAAGACTTTACTTTCTTTTTAAAACAAAGGGAAAATGTGGAAATGTTTCCTGTAATATCTTCAAAACTGAAAATAATCCAAAAAATTAAACAAGAGCAGCAAGGGCTTCAGTGTCTGCTGGAGGTTGCCTGCAGTTTAATGAATCTGTGAACATAAACCCATAGATGCATCAATGACACATTGGTACAAAACTTCATAAACAAAACTTGGCTAGATAAATAATGTTGGAGAATTGGAAACCATGCCTCTCTAAACACGCTTGCTTCTTTCTGTTTTCATCCTTGTTTTTAAAGAGACCCTTATGTGATCCACAGAATAAATGACTTCCTGTGTCTTGATAGATATTGCAAATGACAGCTCCTACTGCTGACATTCCTGCTATTTTTAATCGGATGTAAATTTGTGGCCTGATATTTATTTATTTGAATTAATTCTTTTTTGTTCGTTTTTAAAACGAGCGCCCCGTTCTGACCTAGCAAGCCAATTCTCTCAATAAAAAGAGCTTTGTGCATCTCCTGAGCTGCACGAGGGTTTGTGTTGCTTCTCTCTCCAAACATCTGCAAGAGGCAACACTAAACTGCGGTACTTAAAAGGTGCAAAAGCTGTCAGGCGGAGACAAATACTGAGCAAGTTCCTGTAGAGTGTCTTAAGACTTCCTCGTTGCAGCCCTTTGAATTGATTAGGGTATTTCAGCTCCCTGTCTCGGCTGTGCTTGTGGGCATGTGGGGAAGCTGCAGGAGAGCTCCTCTGCCTTCCTGATCTTCATACAGAGGCAGCCTTTGTGATTGCGAAGTTGGATGTTGCAGTCCTTAAATCTGAATAACTAGCCAAGCAGGCTCGGGCTGCCCAGTTACCCATGGGCTTTTCATTGATGGGGGATGGGAGTGATGATGGTGAAGTTTGCACCGAGCGAAGACTGGCAGCTCTGAGAGGAGGGAGCCTAATCTGAAAGTTAGTAAGAGCTTTTTGAGTTTGTGGGATCAGTGAAGGGGAATTGGGAGGCTTTTAAAAAACAACGTTTTCTTCTCTGAACTGAGAGTGATGGCAGTGTCCTTCCTGGGACATCTCCTGTTGCACCTGGCAGTCCCCAGTGTACCCAGAGCCTCCTTGTGTCAGGCTCTGTCCAGGGAAACGGGAGAAGTGAGGTCTGCTCCAAGCAGCTGTGGTGAGGCCAGTCTCCCTGTGTATATCAAATGGATGGAAGGAGTAATGAGGGGAGATAAGTTAGACCTAGTTAGGAGGAGAAAACTGAACCCAAAATGCCTAACAGGTTTAGTTTTTGCATAACAGCATCCTACTCCATCAGCTGTCTTAGTTTGTGTCCAGTGTGGTCCTGCATCTCTCTAGCAGCAGGTGTGTATGTAAAGGGTTCCATGGTAGTGTGGCTTCTCTGCCTTGTAATATTGTACTGCTTTTAAAAACTGGATGTTTGGTTATTGTGATGAAGGCTGATGCACCAGAGCTCTTGGGCTCTGTTCATTCCATTTGTGTCATTAAAAACATGGCTTTTTCTTGTCCTTTTTACTTTTCTTCTTTGGGGAGGAGGAAAGCAAGTAAATACAGAGCTGATGGTTTAAGTCACTGTTGCCAGATGACATTCTATGGGAATGTGGACTTGCCAGTATGTAGATTGTAAATAATCCTTTGATTTCATAAGGGTCTGTTAAGTACAGAGCACAGCCTACAGTAGTGAGGGAATAGGAATGCTTCCAAAATGAGCATGAGGGAAGAAATTACCCTTAAGATTTCCCTCCTCTGTGTGCCCAGCTTGCTCTAAGAAATAGCACTCTGCCTCCTGTAGCCTACTGAAAGTTGTGAGCATGTCTGGGGTAACTTGGTTCAGAGCTGGAGCTACACGTTTTGCAAGACTGGATGACTGTGGCTTTATAATGCTGAACAGATGTCATAAAACCCAGTGATGAGTGCCAGCGTTTCTTCAAACTGCAGCCTGGAGAATGTCACGGAAAGCAGTGTTCGAGGGGAAGACACTGTCATGAATGGTGCAACTGCCTGTCAGGAGTCCTCTGAGTCCCAAGACCCTCTTGTGAGAAAATAAGCTAAAAGCCCTTTAAGTATAAATCACACCTTATGTGAAAGAGGATGACTGGAACTGGCCAGGCAGTGGAGAAGGGCAGTGCACGCTGGAGTATAGCTCAAGGCTATAATGAAATTTGGATGAGGATTTTTTTTTTTTTTTTTGTGGGTATTGTAGTAGTAAATCACATTATATAAAATCTACTAGGCTGTGGGAGCTAAGCTTGAATTGGAAAGAGCTCTCCCAAAGAGAGTGTGCTGGTGGTCTGGCATGCTTCTGTGGTGGGGGAAAAAAGTACCAAGGCAAGCTGTGTTTCAACAAAGCTGAATTGAAACACAATACCCAGTATATGTGCTGCCTCTTGAAGATGTACAAAGAGGAGTCACTGGAAATCCGTACTTGCTTCTTGTAACTTTGGTGTAAAGAACAAGTATGAAAAAGACAACACGAAGAAAAATGAACAATTATTCACTGCATGAGGTGATATCCCTTATCTATGTGTTTGCAGATGTTGTGGTAGTTAACAGAGAACATAAATCTGATCTCGTTTAAGCTATTTTAATAAAAACTATTCCAAAATCTATTTCTTCTGCTAATAGTTTAACAAGGAAAATGATATTTCATTTTCTTTCTATATGTGAGACAGGTAAAGAGAGAATTGGCAAGGGGAAAACTAAATAGTAAAAAGTGTGGCTTTATGCACTGGACTGTACTCACACACAAGATAAACTAAAGAAAAGAGACATGTCCATCTCCTTTCCTCAGTTTCTCTTGGTTACTACAACAACATTAGGTGAAATCCTATTTGTTATTTGTTATTTTTAAGCTGACACTGTCCTCCTTTAAATGGGAAACCTTCAGCATCTTTACCTCTAGTTAACACTCTCTAAAGTTGCCCTAAACCAAAAAAAATTCCACTCAATTCCAGTTTATTTTCCTTTTTGTAGCTTTGGGGACTATACTAACATTTTGCTAGCCTATCCTTGCACTTGCTCTAGTCAAAATAAAGATCAAACGCCCAGCATAAGATATCGTTCAGCCTGTAAATGGAAGGCTTTGCCCTTCTTTTTACAAGACTTGCAGTTTCCTTCAGCCCGGGATTTCCTGTGGGGCACAGCTAACCCTGCTGCAAAGGAAGCTTGCTGCTTTCATTGACTCTTTGTTTCTGAAAAACTAGTGTTCAGTGACACCCATGTCCTGAGAATTTGAGTCCTTCACTTGCTAAAGGAGAAGGCTGTCTCTGCTATGCTAGTACAAGTGTAATATCCTTTTTTTTTCTCTCTGAACCAAGTTACACAAAGACTCAGTCAACCCAACTTTTTATATTATTGCATCTGTATGTCTGGTATGTTGCTTCCCAAGGTAAGAAATACAGACAGGCTCGGTGCCTTTCCTGCAGACAAGCAAACATCTCTCTGCTGCCCTTATCAGATGAGTTTTATGCATTGTAGGAGTTGTGAGTGCAGTGTGGTGGGTGCACTTGGCTCCATCTGTGGATCCATGGTTGCAAACTGGCAGCTTCTCCTTCTCTGCGTCCCTAAGGAGAGCTCTGGTCAGTCAGTGGGTGATGCTGCAGGTAAAATAAGTCCTCAAGCCTCTCCAGTCATGGCTAGCCCCTGGGCAGCACAGGGACTGGGGCCGGTGTCACGAACGTAGCCCATGCCTCCAGTGCATTCTGCTTTGCTTTACTAGACTCAGTTTTAACTTGTTTTGTCCTGTTATGGGTAGCCCATTGCTTTTAAATCCATCAGGTCGTAGCATTCATGCCAACCCTTTAGGTTATTGGTGATTTTTGTGAAAGCAAATAGTCTTGATCCATGAAGGTGAAGGGAAGATGTGTTACTCCCTAGAGATGCATCCAACAGAAACCAAACATTTAGGGTTAGGTTTTCTTGTGCCTTTACCTAGACAAGTGGCAAATTAACTGCTTTGGTGCTTATTCAGGGCTTTTAGCATGTAAAGTTTATTTGACTTTTCAGGCAGAGATCTATCCAATTGTTTCACTTATCGTTACTCCAAAATCTTTAATAAGATATCTGGTGGTTTGGAGTTGGTTTTTTTTTTTTTCCCTCTTGTTTTTCCTTTCTTTTTTTTTTTCATTTTCCTTCCTTTTAATTCTTGGAAGTTCTCTGTGTGTCCACAAAGGCCAGTGTAAAAAATAAGCCCTATTTTTGGACAGTGGTGTTTCTCACCTTTGTGGTTTACATCAAGACTTTGGCCTATTTATCACCTTACTGCTTTTTATTACTGAGAACATGTTGCTAGTCCTCCTTTTAAGATGATCTTCTGGTTGAATTAGTATTGATATATTTAGCATGTATACACATTTCTATCTTTTCATTAGAGCTAACTAATGTCAATAAAAGATAGTTTAGTTTTAGAAAGGAAAAAAAAAAAGGGAAGCTTTCTATAAACAGTGCTGTAGTCTTTGTGATGAATTGGGTGTAACCGTGGAGAGTGGCAGAGGTGAAACGGGCTGTCTGTTAAACAGGAAACAAGTGATTAACATTTTTTTTGTCCTACTGATCATAATTATTCCCACCAGCTAAAAAAAAATAAACACTGCTTAGTCTCTCTTTACTATAGTAAGAGAATAAAATTTTAAGCTATTAGTCATTCTGTCATTGTATGGATGAACTGCTACTTTATTACTTCAAATTTTTATTAATTGTTTTGGTTTTCTTTTTAATACATTTTTCTTATAATTGTGATTCAAGTTTTCCCTGCAATAACCTCCTTGTGCTCTGAATTCCAGGGCTGCTTTGCCTCAAACCGTTACGCTACTGCGGTGCCCGCGTCCCTTAGACAGTTGCATTCCTGGTTGCTGTGTTAGAGCCTGCAGTGAATAATTATTAGAGGGCTACCTGCCCGTCATGAACCGCAGCAGCCTTCCTCATGGCTTGCTGCACTACTGGTAGTTTAAATGGTTTTAATCCCTTTGATGAGCACACATTAGCAGTGGTGCCTGGTGCTAATCTTGGCTGCCCTGTCATTCGGTGGGGTATTGGTGTACCTGCAGGTGTTCTCTCACCTTTCTTGAGAAAAAGATGTATTTTTCTTGGACATGTGATGGCCTATATTCTGTTGGACTGTTTTGTAAGACATTAATTAGATCCCTGGCCCCCTGTGGTGTATTCATTGAATCCTTGATCAGCTTTTCTAGGATAGCGCCCGGGACTGATGACAGGGCACTCAGGTTATGGATGTGTTCCCCAGCTTTGCTGGTTTTGCCTTACTGATGTGATTGCAGCACAGGCTGCTTTGTGAAGGCCAAAGGTCTGAGAGCACTTAAAAAGGGAGGAGAACAGGCTCCAGTTAAAGGGCATCCTGACTTTTGAAATTTGCCTCTTCAGTGAGGCCTTGGTGTTGGCCTCTTCTGTCACTAGTGAACTTGGGAAATGCTTCATCAACACAGGCTATGTATACATAAATATGCATATATATATTCCATATTTGTGGAAAACAGATATGTTTCTTTACAAAGATGGAACCCTTATATTTAACAAACATTTTTTTTTTCCCCATCTGTTGGAATAGCAAGGTTACAGCATCAGCTTTGTAGAGGCAACATGACGATTTGTCTGGATTGCCAAATACATAGTTATCCTTGCTAGCTTTGAACTGTTTTCATCTGATATTTATTTATTTCCTTGTTTTCTAAACTTCACAACTTGTTTTATTCTGATTTGTTTGTTTTTTTAGGGGGGGATTTTTGTTGTTTTGGTTTTTAATAACACTCTACTGTGTTCTTACTCTTACCTTTCTTTCACCCCTGAAAAGCGATAGATTTTTAGAGAAACCTATTAGCTGTCTTGTCTTCCCAGATGATTTTACAGGAGAGGGAATAAGTTCCATTTGACAAATACCTTTTAAAAATCTCACCATTTTCATATGCATCTTCAGCTGTTGTTTTTCCTAATCAGTGTCACTTAGTTTCCTTGGCTTTGAAATGCTAGTGAATGTTTATCTATTTGGTGTGTGCTGTGTTGATATTATATCATGCCTGTGGTGTTAGAAATAAATGTAGTTATAAATCAGAGTATTAGAACTGATGTAGGTGATCATTAACCTGATTGTGGCTCTGTCCCTCAGAGGAGCAGAAAACATAAGGGCAGTCGTAAGAAGTTTTGGTTGGAGTCATTACGTATGGAGCAGCATCCAGGCGTGTGCTTGCCCTCTGTCTGTATTTGTACTGTGCTTTACCTTGTTCTGGGTTGAATACTCATTCTTTCTAAATGCCCATGTAGGAAAAGTAGGCAGGTATTATCATCTTAGTAGAAATGTCCAAACTGCTATTATGGAAGAGTGCTTTAAAGGAGTCTGCCTAGAGTGAAGAGGAGGGTGTCTAGGGGTAGCAACTGGGAATTGTTCAAATACACGTCAGTAGATTTGCCAGTTCTGACACATAAGTATGTGTAGCCAAGTCTCTTAAACATCAATGTCTGGAGCTGTGCATTTATTTTTTGTTACTACATACCATGTCCCAGAGGAGAAAGCTCCAGTGGCTGTGAAATCCCATCCAGTCCCTGGTGCCATGTGTGACAGCAGGATGCAATCTGGAGGATGGCCAAGCCCCTTTGGCGTCCAAAGTTTTCTAGTCTTTTGCAGCTATAAGAAGGAAGCATAGGAGAGTATAAATCTGTGGATTTAACTGCAGAATGTGCAGGACTTAGATTAATACCAGTGACGTGTAGTCACAGGAGAGAGACATGTATAACAACCATATAGTGGTATCGTACAGTCTGTCCCCTTCTTGTACATTCATGGATGGACCAAGAGATGCATTGCTGAAATCTTACCAAATGAAGCAGTCTGTGCAAGCACCTCTGTGTTTGGAGATGGTGTTTCATGGGTGATGTTCTGGGAAAGACCATCTGTAAGGAAAAGCACAGAGAAACAGTGCAAGGTCCTTCTAGTAAGACTGAAATGTTTCTGCACTTTTTCCAGCTGACACTTCTTAACCATGTAACAACACAGGACAAAACTGAAGTCAAACAAAAGCACCCCCCTAAGAACAAAGGACCCAAAAAAGCATGACCTGTTTGGGAGGAAATCCTGCCCTTCGACCTTCATGCAGCTGCAAGTGGCAAATTGCCAGCATCTTCTAAATATGACTCTTTGACCCGAAGCTAAGTGACATGCTTTTTGTCCATGCTCCTACCTGACAACGAAGGAGGTTTCTGAGCTGTAATCAAAGAATACTGCAATTGGGTGGCAATGATAGCTGTGGCATTTGAAGCCCAAGCCTTTGACACTGCAGCCAGATAAGCATTTGTGTTGGTGCACGTTGTAGCATCAGGAACCCTTTTGAGAGAGAAATGTGCTTGTGCTATCTGTTGACCGAACATTTTTGAAGGTCCCATACTAGCTCCGAGGCAAAACCAAGCTCCGTGTGTAGCATCTGCATCTGAACTTCTTGTATCTCCTAGTCATTAGATAAGACAAATAGAATTGCCTTACACCAGACTGTTGTACCAAAGGAAGTTCTGGTACCTCTAGGGTTATCAGTGGTCTCTTTCCTCCTTAGCCTCCTCACCCTGCCTCTGCAAACTTAGCAGAATGGTTGGAAACCACAGAAAAGTGAGTTCAGGCAGTGGTAACTATTCCAAACAGACCTGCCTGTTTCATCAGTCATGGTCTAGGTTAGCCTTGGATAGCTGCTACACGGTGCCACTTGCACAGTTAGTCCCTGCTGCTGCTGTCTGGCTGTTAATGCTGAAGGAACCCTGCGCGAGTGATCTGGTGAACTTCCTGACCTTTGCATACTTTCCTGGGAATTTTTTTACGTCCTCTCTTTAGAGTCATGCTTTCTGCTGGGGGTCCAAGAGGAGAGCGATTTGAACATCGGCCTGCTATAGAGTCCTCATACACAGACCTTGACAGGTCTCATGTCCTCTTTAACAGCATATGCAAATCTTGGGGTCTTCCCTTCTCCGCTTCAAAGCTCTTTTGCTTTGATGCCCTCTCCACATAGGGACTGTACTGGTTCTGAATCCTGCTGTAAGCCCTCTGTTAATGCAGGTGTCTTACGTGCTAGCCAGTACTGATCACAGCAGACACCTCTCAATAGCGATGATGTCGTCTGATGGGTCTTTCCTACTAGTCCTCAACCCTGATTTTTTTGCCAAGCATGTTCCTATTGCGATGTTCCCCAACTGTCAGTTAAAGTAAATAAATGAGCAGTCTACCCCCTTCTCTATTTCTTGACTTGTGATATCTTAAGAGTATCATGGCAGAAGTTTGAATGTTGTATTCCCTGAAAGTTTCTCTCCAGCTTCCAAATCTGTTTCAGATATTGTTTGGAGACATCTGAGAACTACAGTCAGACACTGTACCCCAATCTATTTATAGCCATTTTGGCCTCTGGTAGTGCAAGCTGACTAGCAATATGTGTAGACTGTCCCCTTGGATGAGGTATAGGAAGCAGTGGACTGCTGAGATGTCTTCTGAATGAAAAATATCAGGGGTGTGACTTTTTTTTTTTGCCCATCAGTCAGGTAAGTTGAATGTTTTAGCTTGAATATATATAGGGTTTAAATGCAGCATTAGATACCAGCAGAGCCACTTGGAACCCATTAAATGGCTGGGATGTTTATTTTTTTTAAATTGCTTTGAAATATTAAGCAGTTTGAGGTTTTGTGTTGCTTACAAGAGCAGCAAGCAGGGTCTTCTCGCATCAGTGCGGTTCGGCAGTAGGAAATGTTGGAAGTGCAGCCAAATGTTACAAATATGTAGGTTCAGCCATTTTCTTGGCTTCACAAGTTTTATTAGCTCGTATGTGCTCATCATGTTGCATTTAGCAGGTACTGGTTTTGCATATTTTGGCTCTTAAATCAGCGAGTAGTGATAAACATATCCATAGTTCCCGGTCCGTACGCTGAAGTACAGCATGAAGTCAGTTCACAGCCCAAAGAGGAGCAGAGGCTCTCTACCTTTTATCTCAAAGGTAGAACCTCAATCCCAGGAAAACACCCCACAGGTGACAGCAGCCCTGCTGTCATCCCGATGAGCTTTTGGTAACATTCCAGCAGGGATGCTCTCAGAGCAATCCAGCACGAGTTGCCAAAAAATGCCTCGCAGTGTGGCCGCTCACTTCTTGCCTGGTTCAGGCCAGGTTTGGGGAGGCTTCACAGCAAAGTCCCGCTGAAAGCCATGGCTAAAGGCATCTCACAGCATCCCAGAGCTGGCCGTGCTGCCGAGCACCCTGGCTGCTGACAGCCCCGCTGCTCCTCCTCCTCCAGCTGCCAAGATCCACTGCTGAAGCTATACTTTTTTATCAGGTCATGTTTGCGTCTGGCAAAGATTTGTAGACACAACATCATTAACAGCGGTACATATTTTTACAAGATTTACCTCTTCAACACTTTTTTCCAAGTTAGTAAATCATAGCTTCTTTAATGTCCTGCTGGCTGCGTGAAAAACAGGAATTTATGTAACAAGCTCTGGGCCGCAAACCCTTTCCTGTTAGGAAAAATTTTTATTTATTTATTTTTTTTCACTGCTGGCAGAGTTAGGAGACAGCTCTATTACTCAAAGAGCGACCTCAGATGTCCTCAGTACAATAATACCAGATTATAACATTTTTTGATGACTAAGGAATAGCAGTGATTTCTTAAATATTTAACACTTCTGTGGCAGAGAAGAGGGAAAGGAGCCTTAGCACGGTATTTTCTCGGCCTGATGTTTTGTGTGTTTGATGTGACTGTTTTGATAGTAAACACTAAGCCTGAGCCAACTGGGTATGTTTACAAAATACAGTAAAAAAAAAAAAAATATAAAAAAATGAACTGGCGCAGGAGGTTTTTTAATCAACAGACACTCAGAACAACTTTCTTGCGACATTTCTCGAGTTGGCCTTGTGTCAACTGTGGATTCAGCTTCGGCCCTCGAGTGAAAACAACAGGCTGGCCTCATGAGGCTTCTCGGTCGGCCCTTGGGGCTGTGAGCCAGTCCAAAGATGGATTTTTGGGCTTACTCTCCTGGTGTGTTAGCTGCACCTGGTGGAAAAGAAACTTTTGAAGCCTTCCCTAAAGCCCTGTAGCTTGATAGAGGATGAGATTTGGTTGCAGGGCTACCTGCAGTGGAGAGATAGGGTCCTAGTACGAGAGTGGCCACCTTTCAAAATTGAATGAGAAATCACTCAAATGATTGCTGGTGTTTCTTTAACTGGGATAACTTGTTAATGATGGTTGTTTGGAGGGGGAGGAAAGGTTGGAAAGGCTTCTGAGGTTAGGCACACAGTCTGACTCCTTGCCGTGCTGGTTGAACAGCAAACTGCCACGGGGTCGTGTTCTGCCATCTTCTGCTGTCAAAAAGTGCCCCTGTTTGGGGGAAGCTGCATTCCTGTGGGGGTAGTCTCAGGACACTGCTACCTGTGAGAGTGTTGCAGGACTGTAACACCTTCTTGCTGCCATCACCTGCTGAAGGTTCTCCTCTTCAAGCCCAGAGAAACCAGTCCCGTTGAGCTTTGCGGGTCCTGCTTTAGCTGGTTGGCTTTGTGTGGTGCACCAAGTGTCATGGACCTTGCAGGAAACAAGCATGTTGTCTCTTGATTTGAGCCAGGCCCCATGAGATAACTTTTTTCACCTGGCAAGGCTCCTTATGGTTTTTGCTCCTTCTTTCCAGACAGCTGGAATTACAGGCGGTGGGTGAACATGTCTATCTTTGGGAAAGCAGGTAGACAGAGGAGGAAAGGTAGAGAAGGTAAAGGAAGACATTTCTGGAGATGCTGCTGTCCCAGGCAGCACCCTGGGTTGGGAAATGCTGCAAAAGCATCCAGAAACCAGAGAAGTGGCTGTGTCCCTCATCTTCTGTTTTGCCTCACCAAGGCATGAAAAGCTTCATGAGCTGTATCAACCTCATGGTTTGGTACTGTAGTGGGTCTTGGGGGTGAGGTTAAACAAGAGAAGATAGATGGGAGGAAAAAGGTAGGAAAAAAGTAAAGACAGAAAAGAGTTTTTGTAGATCTAGCAGTCATTTAGTGTTTTGCTGGCCTGCTGGTCAAGGTCAGCGCTACTACTGCCTTCTGGAAACAGTCTTTCCATTTTTGCTCCTCCAGTTTTTTTCTTTAGACAACTTGCTAAAAGTGACTACGAATGGAAGGCAGCTATTGCATCACTGATTTCTCTGCCATTGAGGTCTGATTTCTGGTTTACCCATTTCATGTGTTGTTTTGTGGTTCCCTTCTACTCGTTCTGCATGAATTGCACTCCTAGTGCAGATTGTGCTACTGTCCCACCCTTCTACCAACATCTATGGCTGTCTGTTTCAGCGCTCTTTGAACCCGTGGGCTTTTGTTAGCAATTATGTCAAAATACAGGACAGTTTTTCTGTTGATACCATGTTTTTTACATGAGCTCAGCAGAAAATTACACGAGGAAAAAGTGTTTAGCTACGGCTTAGTAATGCAAAGAGTACTCTCTTGTTAACAGGTCAATCTGGGGGCTTGGATTTTGGGGTTTTAAAAATTTATTTATTTACTTTAAGAACAAAACATGAAACATTACTCCTCGTTGAGTTGATAATAAAATGCTTCAGTACCTCTGGTCAGTCTTAGTGCAAGATATCTTGTGCCCTCAGGTATTAGAAGAGTCAATTCTTCATGTTTGGATGTTGAATTTGAAAGAGAAATATGGTTTTAACTGCAATTTTGTATATGCTGATTGCATTTCTTTCTCCCTTACGATTTCTTAGGCAATATGTTATGTTTATTTATAAAAATTAGAACTTGATCCTCAACTGGTTTTCTAGATGTGTTTTCACATAACACAAGTAATACAAACCTCAGTAATGCTCAGTAATACAGGCTGGCATGTTTGCAGGATTTAGGCATGTGCAGGATGAGACCCCATTATAAGGACCATAGAACAGGCTCGAGCATTCCTGAGCTTTTTGTAACCTAGTAAAAAAAGTTTAAAAAAAAAAATAAATCCCCAAACACAATCAGGTTCATTAAAGTGAAGCTGATAATGAGATCTTTAGTCATCTTCTTGGTCTTCTAGTATATTTTGTCTCCTTTATGAGAAATTTGTATTTCAGAACAGCTCCTTCGGTATTTTATTTAACTTTTTATAATGTCAGGTGTGATAGGACCACATGACAGACAGACTGACATGGCAACCCTTCGCAAGCTCATTTCAGCCAGTTCTGAGTGGTGAGCTGATGAAAGATGTTTTCAGTCTGGCTTGTATTCCCATTTCACAATTACCCCTATGTTTTCTAACAAAATGAGGCTATGTTTGCAAAGACAAATATTAGTATGCCATAAAGGACGCGTGTTTTCTCCATTTCTGACACCTTATTTTGTTTTTCAGAATTCAATCCGTCACAACCTGTCTCTGCACAGCAAATTTATCAGAGTGCAGAATGAGGGAACAGGAAAGAGTTCCTGGTGGATGCTCAATCCTGAAGGAGGAAAGAGTGGCAAATCTCCTAGGAGGCGAGCAGCCTCCATGGATAACAACAGCAAGTTTGCCAAAAGCAGAGGCAGAGCTGCCAAGAAAAAAGCATCCCTTCAGTCCGGCCAAGAGGGAAGTGGTGACAGCCCTGGATCACAGTTCTCAAAGTGGCCTGCAAGCCCCAGCTCTCACAGTAATGATGACTTTGATAACTGGAGTACATTTCGACCTAGAACTAGCTCTAATGCTAGTACTATTAGTGGAAGACTTTCTCCTATTTTGCCAGAGCAAGATGATCTTGGAGATGGGGATGTGCACTCCATGGTATACCCATCATCAGCCACCAAAATGACTTCTACTCTACCCAGCCTTTCAGAGATGAGTAATTCTGAGAACATGGAAAATCTTTTGGATAACCTTAATCTCTTGTCACCTAATACGTCAATGACTGTGTCAACCCAGTCTTCGTCTGCTACCCTGATGCAGCAAACACCAGGTTACTCGTTCGCATCCTCGACCACAAGCATAGGTTCACCAAATCCAGACTACAGGAAATTTACATATGCTCAAGCAAGCATGAACTCTCTGCCCCAGATTCCTATGCAGACTCTTCAAGACAGTAAATCAAGCTATGGATCGATGAGCCAATATAACTGTCCCGCAGGACTTTTGAAGGAGTTACTGACTTCAGATTCTCCACCGCACAATGATATTTTGGCATCAGTAGACACTGGTGTTTCCCAGGCTGGTGGCAGGGCACTGGGCCAAAGTGTGCTGATGGTCTCTAACTCAGTGATGCCAACTTATGGCAGTCAACCGCCCCACAACAAAATGATGAACCCAAATGCCCGCCCTCACCAAGGACATAACCAGCCAACACCTGCAGTTAATGGTCGTGCCTTGTCACACACGGTGAACACCATGTCACATACATCAGGTCTAAATCGCTTGTCGACGGTGAAGACTTCATTACAAGTGCCTATGAGTCACCCGATGCAGATGAATGCGATGAACCCGTACGCCCCTGTTAACAGTTGCAATGGCTACGGAAGGGTGGGAATTGTTTCGCTCCACCAGGAGAAGCTTCCCAGTGACTTAGATGACATGTTAATTGAACGGTTGGACTGTGACATGGAGTCGATTATCCGTAATGACCTTATGGATGGAGAAACGTTAGATTTTAACTTTGACAGTGTATTGCCTAACCAAAGTTTTCAGCATAGCGTAAAGACAACCACACACAGTTGGGTGTCAGGCTAGGATGTAGTAGGAGGTAAGCTGTGTTTTTTATAATAAATCTGAAAAACAGCTAAAGGGAAAAAGAGATGCTCAAAATGCTTAAAATCTGGGTGGTCGTCCGTGTGGGCATGTGAAGTGCCTCTATTACAGGTGGTCACTTTGCTGTCCTTTGTTAGTTTGAAAATCAGGTCTGCACCGGTGCATTGGGATTGCAACTTCTGTTACTTCAAGTGGAGTACTGATGTTTTGCCATTGATCTTTTAAAGAAAAAACCCTTACTGGTAACTAGCAATTAATGAATTCCCCCCCCCCCTCCAATTAAGGTATCTGAAATCTAGTTTGAGTGTATTTTAATAGATTAAATCTTTTGGTGTGAATGTTAATTTGTTCTTTTTGTTGTTTGGGTTTTTTTCTTGTTTTTTTTTCTTGTTTTTTTTTTTTTTCCTTCCTAGGCTACAGTTAAAATTCTCCAGACTTGTCTGACAGCAGGAACTGAGAAAAGCAGTACAAAGATGTCCTTCACCTTCCTTTTTAATTTTCTTGACAAAGCTGTGCGCATGCACCAGCTTTTTTTTTTTTCTCCTTGCCTTTTTTTTTTTTTTTTTTTTTTTGGGGTCTCTTTTTCTTTTTTCTTCCTTTCGTCAGAGTTGGCAGCAGACAGAGTATTTTCCTGTACAGGATGTTTGCCCAAGGTTTGCAGGTTATGTGCTGCTGTAGATAAGAACTGTGCCATTGGAAATTTCATTACTCTGAAGTGCCAAATTCACTACACCATATAATCACAGCAAAGACTCTTACTTACATCATGTTGTGCTTTCGGTTTTGTACAGTATGAACTGTAGAAGAATTGTTTTTTAAGACTATCTGTTTTGGTCCAAGAAAAGTTTATAAACTTTTGTAAGAATACTGTGATGATCTCATGCCCTAAGTAAGTTTTAACCTTCGTTGATGTTACCTGTGTTTTGATGAATTGAGGTATCTGTGGACTTGCCTTGCAGCAGTAAGAACTGCATTATTTTACTCAAAACTGCCACACATTTCATATGGGAATGGAATAGCCTGTTAAATATGATCCTACTAAACTCACTGACTCTTCAAAGCAAACAGTAGGTTAAATGCCATTTGCTAAGTTACCTGTATTCATGTAAATTTATGCAAGTATATATCTGGATTTCATGTCAGACTAATGACTTTATTGTTGGACTTAAGATAATTTTTGGAATACTTTCCAAGCTATTTTTCTTATAATTAAAGTCTACTTTTGTTACATAGGCAACTTAAAAAAATAAAACCTGAGATCTGGCAGCATTCATAACCTCTTCATTTTGTACAGTATTTTAACTGGATTAAGTACATGTTTTTTTTATAAGTTTCTCTAGCACTTGGGAGTGCTAATAAAGGAAAAGCTTAATAAGGATCTTGAATACAAAACATTTCTGTCCCTCCCTTTTTTGTTGTTGTTGTGTGATGTATAAATATAGACAACTTTTATGTTTAGAAAATATTTAATCAGTTTTATATATGCATTTCTAGTAATGTCATCTGCTTCTACTATCATTTTAACTCTGACTACCACAAAGTATTCATTGTTAGATGCTTGTACAATGCTTCACATTTATATTTATTTCCTGGAGGTCTCATAATGTTTGTGCACTTAAGAGCAGGACCTTTTGGAGAAAATTAATAAATTTTAGGAAAATTAGTGACAAAAATGTCGCTTGTCTTAATTAGCACTAGTTTTAGGGTTTGTCAGTGTTTCTGTTGCAGTGCAGTACGTTTGAAGAGGCAGAAGTGCTACTCTTGAGTGGGAGGCTCAAACTTGGGTGGTACCCTATTGCAGGACAAAACATTAATCTTTTTAAATAAGAAAGCTAAAGTAAGTGGCAAAGTTACACAAATACATGAGCTTTAGGGTAGGGGAGAGAATTAATGACAGGCCTTGTTCCTGTGGAAAAACTTGCTCTTGTTGGAGTATGCACGGTGACAACTACCTGAGCATTTTCAGGACTGGGTCTTGGATAAATGATTTCTGATTTCTTGTAAGTGCACGGTGCAGTTTTCAGGAGTGTGTGGATGGCAGGGCTCACCTGTCTTTTCACTGGTTGCTACACATCATTTGTGTTATAGAAATCCTTGGGGCTTTCCTGTGCACTGACAGGATGAACAGCTTTTGTGCTAGGGCTGGCTATTGTGAAAAAGGGGAGAAATAAATATTTTTCCACTGTTTTCTTTTTTTTTTTTCCCCTTTTTTTTTTTTTCTCCAAAGCTCACAACTGGAAAATGTTCTAATTTAAAAATACCTTCCCTGTAGTGAGGGAGAAAGAAATGGGATGTGCCAAGAAAATGATGTTTACTAACAAGCCGTATATTTAATGATCCTGTAACTACTTTCCTAAAGCTCTGCAATGTATTTATTGATGTGCTACCAGTTAGATCCCTATTTGGCTTAAATCACTACTAATTACAGCTGATCCTACTTTTTTAGATATCCTGTATCAGTTGTCAGCAGTTCCACAGGCTGATGTTGAGCTGTCCTGTGATAGAGGATCTTCCCCAGCATGAAATTGGTCTTTGAACTTCTCCTGAGCAAAATGAAATGTTCTTATTGCTGAGGCCTCAATGAAGCTGCCTGCTTTCACAGGCAAACATCTCTAGTAGCATTTTTACCATCCAATTCATAGCCTCTGGAATGTGATGGTTAAATCTAGCAGTGGAGCAAGTGGAGGGCTCACATACAGCTTTCTGAAGACCCTTCTTTCTGCTGTGTATACAAAAATGTTTGCTCCCAAATGGGCACTGATATGGATAGGTCTAAGTAGTTGTAAAATTCACCTGTGCATTCAGAGAAAGCAGTACTTAGGTGCTGTACTCCACGGGGCTGCAGCTGAACATGCTACATTTAACAATATACCTCCTGTTTATTATTTACTGCTACTGTATAGCTTTCTGTATACAGATATTTTCTGCATTTCCTTTTATAACTATGAACAGCATGAATGTAGCCGTTCCTTAATTGCAACAGTCTGTTGGAAGCCCCTTTTAATTGTTGTGAGAAAGCAGTTGTAGATAATCAGAGGTTTGGGCAGTGTGGTCAAATTTATTTTCTTTTCCTTTTTTCTTTTTTTTTTTTTTTGTAGTGCCATTCTAATATTTTGCAATTATAATTCTGGAATACTGTGAAGTCTGGTGAAAGGACGTGTTGTCTGCCTTGAAAACAAACATTATGTGACCTCTAGTAATAAATCCTTTTTCAGTAAAAGTACCAAGTTTCTGGAGTAACTTAGTTTGTCAGAATTGTTGTAAATGATTGGTTTGTGAATTGTGCAGATGATCTTACCTATGCAGCCTTGTTTTTGACTTTTCTCTGGTTTGTACTGTTATTAAAAGTTTATTGTATTATAGAGCTGTTCAGATATTTTAAATATAAAGATGTATTGTTTCCATAATATAGCTATATGATATATGTTTAGGTAGTAGATGCATTAATTGGAAAGCTCTGCTTTGATAAACTGACAATTTGCCTACACTTATAAGCAAAAGTCATATTGCTTATTATTGGCTTAAGTCAACAGAGCATCCCTAAGAAGAGAAGTTAAAATTGGACCAATTATAAAACAGGATAAAATTTGCACTTGTTAAACCACTGGATGTATGTTAGTACTTTTTTATTTTTTTACTGATTTGAAATTCCTATTTTCATTATGAAATTGCTAGGATCCTTAATTTATGACTGATTTTAAGTAAGGTGTTCTCATTATTATTATTATTTTGGTGATCATAATGTAAAATGCAGCATGGTTTATGCAAGCAAAACGCAAATTACTCGGCATTAAAACTGGCCTTCTTTTTGAGGGTGTTCCACAAACCAGCAATATCGTGAGAGATTGGCATGTACATACTGCTAGTTCTACTTGCGAGTGGTGTGACAGCTCTTCAACGCTTCACTGCTCTGACTTAGTCACATTGCAGAATTAAAATTCATACGTGGATATTTTCAGAAAAAGTGCCTGATGTACTTCTGCAGACACACGAGAACAATCCCTGACAGTTTGTTGTATAAAGCCATAAATGTATATAAATTATGTTTAAAAGGTTTTGTGTCCTTTCTTGTATACAGAGAATGAGATTTGTACCAGGATTCTACTTGTGATTAGTAATCCTTCTACTCAGACGTTGTCGTAATCACTTTCCTTACCGTGTAGTCTTTTTAATGATGATGATGATGATCCCATTTGGACAATCCTGATGGCATTAGCAATTTTATATGGAAAAATACCTCATGGTACCAAGTCTTGCCTGGCAAGATGATACCATATTAACGAGCAAACACTAACTGCGGAATAGTTAACAAATTTTCCATTACTTCGTATTAAAGGAATTTCTCTCGCTTGGCATTGCTTCTGGAATTGGAACTGTAGCAGGTACAGGAACCTAATAGGGCTGTGTTACCAGTGTTTTATCACAACATAGTGTGCTAAAAGTAACTTGTTTACAAGTCGTTGAGACTAAACGCAAGAAGAATCCATGCCTGACTCTTAGGGCTCATGAGAGATTTTTGTGTAGAGACGCTTTGTTACTGGAAGCTGCACTAGACAGCATCAGACCGTGTTGCCAGTGCTTCAACGAGCCTAGTTCAGAGAAAATTACAAAAAAAAAAAGTCCTGAAATTCTTTCAGAATGGGTATTTGTAAGTATAAGCTCTTAATAAAATTGCTATGACATGAGATGGTAATTAGTGTATCAGAATGTTATGTAATACATTGTTAAAGAAGAAAAAAAAAAAAAGTGGGACGCCAACATCCGTCAAAACGCAGGGAAGAATCAGTCTTTTAGTCCAAATTGCACGTTAGAACCTAATGCTATTAAACGTGGGAGAGAGCCAGCTCTGGAGAGACATTTTTCCCTTCCCTCCGCTCCTCCTGTTCAAGTGAGAGTGTTCACAAAGTCCTCTTGGCCCTTTTCCCTCCTTTTCACCTCTTGCCTTCCTCTGCCCCTCTTGCCTTCTTGGAGCACATACCTTTTCTTGGAGTAAGAGGTTTTTTTTCTTTGCCAAACATTTGGACTCTATAGGCCAACCTGCGCGTTGCCGCCGTGCTTTACGCTGCGGTGGCTGGAGTGCTGTTGTGAGTAGAGAGAGCTGGAATGTCTCTTTTTTTTTTTTTTTTTCCTTTTTTTTTTTTTTTTTTTTTTTTTTTTTTTTTTTTTTTTGTTTTAAC